>JAESVK010052076.1:0-38908 GCA_017140935.1 Hamamelis virginiana | reverse complement strand
TGACTTTAACTAAAGTCAGCTAAGAACACAAGCCATTGGATTCCCATTCACTTAATGGATGAGTCATCTCAAGATTCTAATCCAAGGGCTTGTATTCTTAACTGACTTTAGTTAAAGTCAGGTACCCCTGACTAGAACCATATATATATATATATATATATATATATATATTATAAAGTAATGTTCCTATATTGTTGACTTTCACGAAAGTCACGATGCCCATAGATAAATTTGGGATGCGTATTTGAAAAAATTGACCGTTGGATTAGATATTCTTATTATGGATGTCACGTCTGTCAAAAATCATAGTGATTCGATAACAGTATATCAAAATACAGACTGCAAAAAATCTTGATCATCGAAACTGTCAATGGCATATGTACACACAAATTCGTGTCCTGTAATCAAACGAACCAGAAAAGTGCACAAATTATCAACTTATTAATTTATGTAAAAAAAAAAAGGGTACAATCCTCTGTATATATATACTCTTTTACAAAAGAATATGGTGATCCTCTGATTCAATCTCCGGTGTGATTTTGATCCAAGGGCGGCAGTAGCTTGTTTTCGAATCGAGATTAAAAATCTCCCAGCGTTCTTGATTTGTGAAGGAGAAGAGAGCTTTAATCAAGAAATTGGTCTTTACAGATTTCTCTTTGGCTTGGACTTCGAATGATGAAAACTAGGCACTTGTGTGTCGTGCTTGATAAGTCTTCTTCAATATTGAAGGATGTTGAAAACTTGAAGGTCTGAGATTTGGTAGAACTTCAATGCTTTGAACGGTTTCGGGTCCCTTATAATGAATATAAGCCCCATATTTATAGGCAAGGTTGAGACTCTTATTTTTAAAATCCCAAATTTGAATCCCTTGATTTAAGGGATGTTTGCCAATTAAAGAATATTTGGTTTTCTTATTTTTGACATTTAATTTGAATTTGAATTTGATGAAAGGTTTGACTCATCATGTAGTGATGTGGCATTTTATGAATTGACACATGCCAGTTGTCGTGGGCCTACCTCATTTGTGATGAGTCACATGTACACGTGTCATGTCTATGGGACCAATGCCATTTTTAACTTGATTTCTTGTCTAGTCAAAGATCAAATACTTGAACTATTTGATTGTTGACCGATCAAACGATGATACGCTTTTCACCAAAATTTTAATGTCTACAAATTGCCCCCACTTCGAGACTTTTGTTGATGCATACTTGTGCGTCGAAAGCAAGGCTTGAAGTTTTTTTTTTTTAAATGTTGATGGACTTGCTTTGGTAGACGTCCAAACAAAAGCTTTGGAAAGGCTCCACATTTTTCTTTTTTTTACATGCTGCATGCTTTGGAAAGGCTCCACCTCTTTTTTTTTTTTTTTTACTTGCTGCATGCCATAACTTAATTTAGACTAAGAAATGAGCAAGTTCATAATATCGAATGATTTTTTAATGCATTGTATCAAAGCCACAAAGTCATGAAAATAGCAAAAGACCCATTACTAAGGTCTCCCTGAAGGACCCATTGCTCCAAGAATGGGGACTAGAGTCGTTTATGATGCTGGCATTCCCTCCAATGCTAAGGTCTCTACTATCATCTCTGATAATTCTTGGCTTTTACCTGCATCCTTGACTGTTTGGATTCTATCTATTGGGAACCTTCCTAATCCTAATTCTTCCTGTTTGGATTCTATATGCTGGACTCCATCTACATCCGGTATCTTTTCCACTTACTCTGCTTGTGAACATATTAGAACTCATCATCAACCTGTCCCATGGTCTAACAATGTCTGGCACTCGAGGGCTATTCCTAAGCATGCTTTTATTCTTTGGTTAACTATTTGGGATAGACTTGCAACTTGGGATAGACTTATTGCTTGGGATATTTTAGATTATGCAAAATGTGTTTTCTGCAAGCAACAGGTGGAATCTAGGAATCACTTGTTCTTTAATTGTTCCTGTTCCCGGTGAAAACGACGGTCTTGAGACCTCTGGTGTAAGGACTTAATGCGCGGGCGTGCCAGGGCTCAAAAGGCCCAAAGACCATGTGAACACGACCTCTAACACCTTCTAGGCCGAGAATCTAGGAAAGGTCCTAGATGCCTAGTCGGTCACTTTGGAATTGGAATTTGAATCAAGCGATTGGCGAGAATTAGAGGTTGATCCTCTTGGGTTCTAGTGTTGAATGTCTAATAAAAACTAAAATCCGACTCGGATTACATCGTAATTGCTTGCGCGTATAAAGTGCAGTTCAATCCCAAGCATAGGATCTACCGTTGCAAGCATAATAATACATGGAGTTCCATGGTTGTGTCCGCAGAGATAAGCAGTCAGAGAGAAACTCGAAAATTCTTTTTAAAAGTTGTTTAGTATAGATAAAAGAAAGAAAATCAATGGTTGGATTGAGGTTTGTTTTTGTGTAAAATACACAAGGATTGTTTATGGTCTTAGTAAAAAATAGACAAATTGGAATTCAGAGTTCAACTCATTTATATCATTAGTACTAATTCATCACAGTTTTTTACTCATCCTGATAACACTGAAGAGTGACCTGGATGAAAAATTTTACAATAGAAACTTAACCAACTAATCAAGAAATAGGATTTTCATTATAAACACCAATTTAATGCAATTATCACACACTTGGAACGCCATCAACGCTAAGAACTACCTGTGGCAAGAAACCCTGTCAACAGATGGTAAAAGCTGACAGTTCCTCATGGATGATATATAAATTTTATGTTTAGTATAAATATTCAAATTTGTCTAGTTAAGTTATTTGTGAGAATTAATACCTCTGATATAAATTAAGTATCCCTCTTCATCCCATCTAAGAATTTAGCTACTCATGATAATTGAAAGAACATTGATAAAATTAAAATAACTTGAAAACATAATTTAAACTTGAGAAATATGAAATTAACTTAAATAAACTGGAATTAAATTAAACTGAGTACTTGTTACAGATTAAAACTAACTAATATAAAGATTACAACATGAAATTTAACTAAAACATGAACTAAAATAGCTATCTAAGTTAAGAAAGAAGAGAAAGATGAGCCGAAAAAAGCCGAAAGCGGATCGAAATGGGCTAAAAGAGGCCCACATAGGGCAAAAATGGCATGGGGGATGGATGACCATCCACCAAGGGATGGCCAACCATCCCAAGGTGGATGGTCATCCATGCCTTCTGCCCAATTCTTCTATGATTATGGATTAGATGTTTTATATGTTAGTATGCATGATAGGAATTATTTTATAGGAATGCATGTTTAAGTCTCTTATGCTAAATAATCATGTTAGGATATTAGTTTATTCAAGTTTAGCATTAATATTATTCTTATCATAGTTAGTTTCATCACTTGGAATGTTTAGATATGATTGATATATGAATTGTGTTCGAGGGAGCATGCAAAGGTAAGTCCCTTCCCTTGCGATTAAATAGACTATGTGAAGTATGATTATGATGATATGGTTTGAAAGTAATTTTAGTATGCATATTAGGTTGCATGTTAGTTATCTTCCCCTTTTTTATTTGTTATTTTTATATACTTTAAGGCATTTTAAAAGGTATATATAAATCTGTCCATGGATTAAAAATACCTTAAAAGTGTATTAAAAGTCATTTTTTAGGCCCAAACTAACATAGAAACATGCCTAGGTTCACATAGACAACTTAAATTGCATTTAGGACATTTTTTCATGCATTGTTTGCATTCTTTATTGCATTTTTTTATGCATTTTCCAGAAATTCCAGCATGCATTATTTAGTATTTTAGGTACTTAGATTAACTTAGGACTAGCTAGGAACCCTAGGATTAGGGAGGTTACTTAACTTTGCTTAGGACTGTCATTTGTTGTAAGAATTAGGATATATAGCAATTGAATTCTACCTAATTTAGGAGTCTTCGAGAACAACTCTAAAAGTAAAGTGATTTTGAAAGTGTTTAAAATGGAATGAAATTTCATCTTTTATGCAAAGAAAAGTGTTTCGATCAAACCTAAACTCTTGAAGCTAGAGTCCTAGATAAGATAGAATCCTTTTGGCTATATAGTTCATTACAATAGGAGAGTCCTAAGTAATCGAACTACGTGGACTTTGATCTTTATCAAGAAATTGGTAAGGTACGTAGGCAGTCAATAGGGCGCAAGTCCAATCTTAGGTTGACTACGAGTCTCTTAAGGTCCTTAGGATTGTGTATACTTTTGTACTATTTATTATTATTATTATATATTATTATTCATATTTTGTGGTTGATTAGATAAATAGCATTGTTGTGATAAGATTTTGATAAAGCCCAAACTTAATTAGGAGACCTTTAATTAGGGCGAGGTGGGTGCCTACAAGGAGTTCCTTGGAACCTTCCCACTTCGTAACCTAGCCCCCGAATCCAATTTTGATTCAAAGACTATACTTTTCCAAAATATGGAGTCAATGTTTTATTGAAAATAAAACTCTTTTTGTGGTTTCCTTGTTCCCTAAAAATAAGGTGGTGACTCCCAGTTTTTTTACAAACTCTTTGTAGACATCCATTTTTTACCATGAGTATGGTCATGAATGGTTACCTTTGATTTGAGGTGAAATAAGGTGTCAAAACCCTAAATTTCCAGTTTTATCCTTTGTGGGTAATTAGATAGAGGTCATTATCACATGTAGATTTTTAAGTCAGATTGAGTCGGTTCTTTTTGCATCAGGTTTTTAGAGAGTCTAGGAACATCCCTGCAAATGTCCGTGGCATTCTGAGCAAGGCTTGATAGAAAATAAGGCCTTTTGTGACCAAGGGGCAGTTTTGTCCTTTGAATCACAAAAGCCCTGAATGACTGTCGATTTTGTCTCGAATGGTCTCAAGGCTTTGGCATAGATATTTAAATTGTGTTTTGTAGCTAATTTGATCAGTGGCAAGGTCTGTTGAGCCTCCTGGCTCATGTTTGGCTCTTAAGGCCCAAAAGGCCATTTCAAGCCCAGATTAGGGTTTCGACTGGAAATAACCGGGATTCGATATTTTTGTCAAACAAGAACCTTCAAAGGTTTCAAAACACTTTTCTAAAACATTTTAAAAATTTTTTTAAGAAGAAAAAATGATTTCGAAAGCAATCGGTTAGCAAATTTTAAAACCCTAATTTGGGCCCGGCAGGCCCTAAACAGCTAATCGGTCAACTTTTTCCTAAACCTTTGACCTTGGTCAATGTATTTTCCCTTCAAACACTTCTTAAAACATGGAGAATCAAATCACGATCGTTTCGGCGCTTGAATCGTCAAATTTGGACTTAAAACGGGCCCGAAAAGCCGAAAAAAAATCGAAATTGGGTTGAAACGGGTTGAACCAGGCCCATATAGGGCATTTTTGGGGATGAGGGATCGATGGTCGTCCACCTAGGGACGGCCAACCATCCATGAGGGACGACCAACCGTCCTAGGGTGGATGGTCATCGACCACTTTGCCCAATAACAGCTCTCCTTCAGTAGTTTTTCTGTCCGGGACTCTTCCAAGCCCTGCCATGTGTCCAGTTCGGCCATGGGGACTTTGGATGAATTCAAACACCTTGGAAGACTGATTTTGAGCCCTTGGATCTTTCCTAAGGGATTTAAACTCAGCCATTGATCAAACCCAGGCCTCCCTATAAATAGAGGGCCCTGAAATCAGTTTCAAGACACATAATAAGCTTTAGAGAGCTAGCTTTGAGAGTAGAGGCTTGAGCAATTGCACAAGCTTCCCCCATAGCACTCTAGCTTAAGTTTTAGAGTCCTTGAGTTCCTTGGAGTCCTTGAAGCTTGAAGAAAAGGCTTGGAGCAAGAGGGAAGGAGGCAAAGAAAGAGGTTAGTAGTTTAAAGTTTTTTTCCAGTTTTTTTTTTCTTCTTCTTCTTCTTCTTTTATGATCATGCTAGGTTAGGTTTTATTTCCTTAGTATATATAGGGTTTAGTTCATTGTTAGTATGTATAGGATATAGTTCATTATTAGCATGCATAGTTTAGGTTCCATATTTCTTTAGTATGCATGATAGGCTAGCTTATTTTTATATGCATATTTCTCTTCTTCCATTCTTATATTATCATACCATATTAGGGTTGAGTATCTAGGATTAAATTTTCATATTTAGAATCTCTTTTTTTTTTTTTTTTTTTTTTTTTATGCATAATAGGATTTTTAGTGTATTGGAATGCATGTTTAAGTCTTAGGTTGTTAGCCTATTTAAGTTAAGTATTAGTATTGTTCTTATTATGGTTTATTTTTACCACTTGGAATGTTTGATTGATATATAAAATGTGTTCGAGGGAGCATGCAAAGGTGAGTCCCTTCCCTTGTGATTAAATGCCAAGTTTTGATGGTAGTTTAGTATGCATATTAGGTTGCATTTAGTGCATATTTTCATTATTTTTTATTCATTATTTTAGGGTTTTAAGTACACTTCTTGATTACTTTCAAATCTTTCCATGGATTTAAAGTGACCTAAAAGTGATTAAAACTCACTTTTTAAGCCAAAATCAACATAGAAACATGCCTAGGTTCACATAGTTAACTTAGATTTGCATTTATGACATTTTCATGCATTATTTGCACTCTTGATTATATTTTTAATTTATTTTCCAGAAATTCCAGCATGCATATCTTAGTATTTTAGGTATTTAGACTAACCTAGGATTAGCTAGAAACCCTAGGATTAGGGGGGTCACTTGACCCCACTTAGGACTCTTCTTTGTTGTAAGAATTACAATAAGAATAGAGTTCTACTTTACCTAGGATTCTACTTCGAGAATAATTCTAAAAAGTGATTTTGAAAGAATTCAAAAATGGAATGAAATTTCATATCTCATAACAAGTGTTTTGATCAAACTCAAACTCTCGAAGCTAGAGTCCAAGATAAGATAGAATCTCTACGATTATGTGGTTTATTACAATAGGAGAGTCCTATGTAATCGAACTACGTGGACTTTGATCTTTATCAAGCAATTGTTAAAGTACGTAGGCAGTCAATAGGGCGCAAGTCCAATCTTAGGTTGACTCTTGTCTCCTAAGATCATTAGGTTTCTTTGATTCTTTCTTTTATTATTTATTATTATTATCTAGTATTATATACTACTTTCTTGGTTGATTAGATATGTTAGGATTATCATTATAAGATTTTGAATAAGCCCAATAGTAATTAGGAGACCTTTAATTAGGACGAAGTGGGTGCCTACAAGGAGTTCCTTGGAACCTTCCCACTTCGTAACCTAGCCCCCGAATCCAACTTTGATTCAAAATACCATGCTTTTCCAAAATATGGGGTCAATGTTTTATTGAAAATAAAACTCTTTTTTGTGGTTTCCTTGTTCCCTAAAAATAAGGTGGCAACTCCTAGTTTTTTATAAACTCTCATCCCTTTTTCAAAACCCAATCGTGAGTGGATAATAGAGAAGGATAAACGTGGATAATAGAGAAGGATAATAGCGAAGGATAAATCGAGATGGATAAACATCATCCACAATCCACTCAAGATAAACACTCCCCTAAAGTGAATGAGAGGCCTCCCGATCAGGTTAGCTGGTTCACACTCTTATCCTTTTTCAAAAATCTAATCTTGAGTGGATAATAGAGAAAGATAAATGTGGATAATATAGAAGGATAATATAGAAGGATAAATCGAGACGGATAAACATCATCCACAATCCACTCAAACCTCAAAGTGAAAGAAAGGCCTCCCGATCCCTCGAGATATCTAGGTTGGCTGGTTCACAGATTGACGACTCCACTGGGGATATCGAGGGCTAAACTCCAATTAATTGTTTTGGACTTTTCAATTTCTTAATTAATAAAATCTACCACTGGCATTTGTATGACTGTTTGACTTTAATTTCTGCATTGTGTGCGCATTGACTCTGCATGTTTAGGACGTTGTATGCTAAAGGCAACGATGAGCCTAGCCCTGGGCCCAGTCTCTTTGATTCTTGGGTTCCATATATGCGAAAGCCATCACTCTTCTTGCCATGTACCATCGGGTATATCAAACAGACCAATCACGTACTGTTGGACCCACGCGGCATTCCTGATGTCACATATGGTTAGGTATATCGATTGGACCGAGCGAGTAAGGGACACTCAGCCTACCCTTTGCATTAGTCCATGAAGATTGTCTCTAGGACACATACCCTACATCGCCTGATCACACACTATTGTAATGTTATGCTGCCGGATTTTTCCCACCGATTTTATATCGAGCCTTGATTGTGAAGTGTGTAGAACCATTAGAACTTGGATCTGTAAGACTAGACCTTTATGAAATGCCCTAAACTCTTAAGGGATATATCCTCAAAGAGTCAAGGTGCCTAATGAAGGCTAGTACCCTATAGGTTCATGAGCTTAGGCTTGTGGTAGTGTTATGCTGCCCAAATAGTGGTATTAATTTGTAAGTCTTAGGAGAAGACGTGAGACATGAGACGTGGGCTTTAGGCCCATGTCTTTTGGATAGAAGGTTTAGATCCGCTGTGAGTTTGAGATGTGGGCTTTAGGCCCATGTCAATTGGATAGAAGATATAAGCCTGTGGTAAGATTGAGATATGAGCTGTGAGAATGAGATTCGTACTTAGGCCTTAGGCCTATTTTCATAAGATTGAGATGTCAGCTGTGAGAATGAGATTCATACTTAGGCCTTAGGCCTATTTTCATAAGATAGAATGTGAGAAAGTGAGATCGATGTGTAGGCTTTGGGCCTATACTTTTGTGAGCATGTGAGATTGTCCTTATTCATCCATTTTCACACTGGAAGCTCTTAGTTGATTCAAACCTTTTCCCTTTTCCAGCATTCTGGCTTGGCGTCGTGATTCTAGCAGTCGGTTGTTTAAGGGTTTACCTGTCGATTCAAAGATGTCTAGTAACGAAGATCATACCCCTACCACCGTTGGAACTAATGAAAAGATAACTGATGAGAAGATCGAGGCACTCTTAAAAGTGGTCCAAGAGTTAGTTCATTAGAAAGAAGAGGAGGATAAGGTGCAAGCCAGTACTAATCCCTTGTTTGAGAATGTTGATGAAGAGGGAAGTTTCCTTAGACCGAAGATAGTTGCTGAGCCCACTAGGTCTGGTACAGAATTTGTTCAGTCTGTTGATCTGGATAAAGAGTCCAAGCCCAAGATCCCTGCTTTCTTTTCCACTAAGCCCATATTGTTGAGTAGTAAGGTGGAAGCCCTGGAAAAAGCCTTGAAAGGTATTAGGAAGTATGATGATCTGGTAGACATGTCGTCATTATCTCTGTTCCCTAAGGCCCGTATGCCTACTCATTTCAAAATGCCCGAGTTAGAGAAGTTTGATGGAATAGGTTGTCTTAAGACCCAAATGAAGATGTACGTGAGGGCTATGCACCCATGAGGGGCTGACGATGATCTGTTAGCTTAAATGTTCCATGAGACACTGGTTGGATCCGCTCTGAAATGGTTTCTGTCACTGGATGAGTCTAGAATGAAGACATGAGAAGATGTATGCATCGAGTTCAACAATCATTACAGGTATAACACAGAAATTGATGTCACAAGAAGGGATTTGGAGACTACTAAACAGGAATCAAGGGAAACTTTCTCTACTTTCCTCATCCGATGGAGAGCCAAGGCTTCTAAAATGGCTAACCGTCCTGAGGAAGAAGAACAAATCCGCATGATAGTGAAGAACTTGCTCCCAATTTATCATAAACACATGTTTTTCCAATATCTTCTAAATTTTAGATCTCTGGTCGCTGCTGGTACCCAAGTGGAGGACGCTCTAGCTGATGGAGCCCTCCGAACCGATGAACCCTACAAGAACCGTCGACCTGTCATCAATGGAAGGCTACCGAAGTCAACACCATATCTTAGTTTGCTCCATTTACCCAACCCTTTTCCTTAGGAAATAAACCATTCAGAAAATTCACCGAGCTTTATATGCCATTGGAAAAGTCTTTGAGAAATTAAAAGTTCGAGGCTTGCTCCAACCTTTAGAGCCCAGACCTACACCCAATCCATTACCCAAGAGCTATAATGAAAACGAATACTGCCAATTCCATCAATCCAAAGGTTATACTACCAACCATTGCATTCGCCTCTGCCATGAAGTCCAAGACCTTATAAATAACAAGACTATTTCTCCACCTTCTCAACCTAATGTTACCCAAAATCCACTTCCTACCCATACAGTCCCACCACCCGCCAATATCAATGTCATTCATACCGACCTTTATGGCCACTGTGTGCCCATCCGTCCTCATACCCCATTCCCTGCCACCATAATTGAGATGTTTCATCATTGTCTGGCCCGTGGGCTCATTATTCCACCCAAGCCAAGATCCAAAAAGCCTTACTGCCAATACCATGCCATATCTAGCAATGACACAGAATCTTGTGACACCTTGCGGAACATAGTACAAGATCTCATCGACCAGGATCAAATTAAAATTCCTCAGTCTTTCACTAGCCCACAAGGGCTTTACCGTTCTTGGAGACAGTTTGAGAGACATACATTTTTGGGCTTCAATTCGTATGGACTTCCCGAACCCCGTAAAGTAGATCAGTTACTTAAAAATGATACTAGTTAGTGGGCCCTCAGAAGAAGGTTTGAAGCTAGAGATCCTTCAGTAGACTTGTTGACAGAAAGGAGTGGGAGGTTCAGCTTTTACGTCCTTTACCCCGAAGATTCTTGTGAAGTCAAGATGGCAGAGATTGAGCCCATGCCTATCCAGATTAGACCTAAGGCTAACGTTGAGAAAGCTTTCTCCAAGACCAAGACTAGTCAGCGAGAGTTGCGAAAAAGATATGAGGTCGGAGATCCTAAAGTAGGTCTGTTGGGTAAACCAAGCGGGAAATTTGACTTCTATATCCTTTATCCAAGGGTAGAGAAGCCCATTTTTGAAAAGCCCATTGTTCCTACTGGTTGGGATGACATCCCTGATCTGCTTAAAGAGAATGCTTCTCGGGCTCATGATAAACCCGAAGATTCAAATCTTATTCTTTCCGAGGAAACCAGCCAGGTTATCCTCAAGAAGTATTTTGAGAATAGAACCCGCATGACCGCCAAGACCACCGATATGCACGGGATAGCTTGTTACTTAGCCATTTATCCAAGACAACCATGGGTCACCCAATGTTTCAAGTCAAGATTGGTTTCTGCCGAGTCTACAACGGATGCCGGGCTAGGAAGTGAGGTTGATATCATAGAATGGGAGGATTTGATGAATACACCAGAAGAGATAGCAGATATTTGGGCCAGCGATGAGGAAGATGTTAACCATATCACTGGGGAAGGTCGTCATTTCAAGCCCACTCACTTGGAATCCGATAATCCCTTAGAAGAGTTAGAGGGACCCCAACGCATTGAAGTTCAAGAAGAAGAGGATGGTATTAAAACTGCTCAAGCGAACTCAAGCTAATATCACCATCTGGGGACTTTTGATGGCTTCTCAAAAACACCAGCAGACCGTGCTTAGGCTACTTAACCAAGTGCAGATTTCCATCGACATTTCACCAGAAGATTTGGTTGGTTGGTCAGTCCAGTTCAGCATGGGCAGTCGATATCCTTCACAGAGTCAGACCTTTCGAAGAAAGGACCTCATCATTTGCAAGCTTTGTATGTCACGGTGGATACTATGGGCAAGAGGATTCCTATTGTATTAATAGATAATGGGTCAGCTCTTAATGTGTGTCCTCTCAGCACTATCACTTCCTTGGACATCGAACCGTCAGAATTTACGCCATCAGGACAAACTGTGAGAGCATACGACAACACTCGAAGAGAAGTGATTGGCATGGTCACCTTACCTTTAGCCATCGGGCCTGTAGAATTCCAAGTTGATTTCTAAGTACTAGATGTGCCTGCTTGTTTCAACCTTTTACTTGGTAGACCGTGGATCCATCCAATTGGGGCTGTGCCTTCCTCTCTCCATCAAAAAGTCAAGTTCCCCTACAAAAGCTTAGTGGTGACGTTGAAGGGAGATTCTGAGATCACTCCTACTCGTGTACCCATCTGTGAGATCAAGCCCAAGTTCGAAGAGGTACTATTGACAGGCTTTGAATACAGAGAGTTTGTAGAGGTTGAGCCAGGATGTAAAGAGAAAATGGTGCTAGATTGCAGTCCATATGGGAATATGCAAGTGGGTCAGATCATGAAAAATATGGATTTCTTTCCAGGAATGGGCTTGGGTCGTTGTCATCAAGGCACGCTTGGTCCCATCGAATATCCCTCAGTAATTTATCCCTTTGGATTGGGCTATCAAAGTACCGAAGCTGACAGAAAAGAAATGGCACAGAAAAGAAGAGAGAGACAATTGGCCAAAGAAGAGGACGAGTCCCTAACCTCACTCTGAAACCTTACCGACCCACTCTGAATGGGGCTTTTGTCAAAGAAGGAGATGATTTCCCTTATTGTGGGTTCCCCGAGCCCATTTACCTTGAAGATCAGAAAGCTAGAGTTTCTTGGTTTGAAATCTTCTTCAACACTCCACTACCTCTCTCTCCAACTACCATCATAGCCGAAGAGCATACAGAGTTTGACTGGGTCGACCATATCGATGGAGTCGCCATAGGGGCTATGTTCAAAGAGATTGCCTGCATCGAAGAACATGTTCATAAACCCGATCCTATCCACCTCATTGAAGACACCACCAGTCCTTTGATCAACTAGAGCCTTGATTATGAGCCTCAAGTTGAAGACTCAATCAAGGAAGAATCGCTCCCGTCAGATGATAGCTTGTAGGATTTCTATGCTTTCTTTCCATAGGATTATAGAATAGGACTTTTATTTTTCCTTTTTAAATAAAATCATCCCTCCTCTGTTAGGAGGCAAATGATAGTTTAAGTTTGTGTTATCATTATTTCTTCATGATTAATAAAATATTCATTTTCTTCATTCTTCTCATTTGCAGTTTGTCTTTCTTTTCTTCTATGGGTATATATGGCATGAATATAGATCCTAGAGAGAATGTTCCCCCTGAGTTTGAACAACGAAGGGAAATGGAACATGCTCGACCTAATGTGGATGAATTAATATCAGTTAATTTATGATCCGACGAATCGCCTAAGATAATTAACATTGGGGCAACTTTGTCGCCACAAGAACAAGAAAAATTGGTATTTGTATGGTCGTACAAGGATATGTCAGGGATTGACACCGACATTGTACAACATTTTATTCCCACTAACCCTGGGATTAAGCCAGTTAAACAAAAGTTGAGGAGAATGAAGCCATAGTGGGCACTAAAAATCAAGGATGGAGTAGTGAAGCAGATGAACGCTAGATTTCTCCAAGTAGTAGAATACCCCGAGTGGTTAGCCAATATTGTACCAGTACTTAAGAAGGATGGGAAGGTTAGAATGTGCGTAGACTTCCGGGATTTGAACAAGGCGTGCCCTAAAGATGATTTTCCGTTGCCACACATAGATATCCTGGTAGATAGTACCACCGGTCATGCTTTGTTATCCTTCATGGACGGGTTCTCAGGTTATAATCAGATAAAGATGGCCCCTCTAGATATGGAGAAAACGTCATTCATCACTCATTGGGGGACCTTCTGCTATCGAGTTATGCCTTTTGGCCTAAAGACGCTGGTTCTACCTATCAGAGAATGACAACCTCCTTATTACATGATATGATTCATAAGGAAGTGGAGGTGTATGTGGATGATATGATCGTGAAGTCTAAGGATCGAGAAGGCTATTTTGAGGCTCTAGGCAAGTTCCTTCAAAGAATTAAGCAATATAACCTGAGATTGAATCCCCAAAAGTGCACCTTCGGAGTAACTGCGGGAAAGTTGTTGGGATTTATGATCACTCAGAAAGGAATAGAGGTCGACCCGGGAAAGATTAAAGTCATCACGGAGATGCATCCGCCAAAGACAGAAAAAAAGATTCGAGGATTCTTAGGCAAAGTTCAGTTTATCAGTCGATTCATAGCACGACTGACCATGATTTGTGAGCCTATCTTTAAGCTTATTAAGAAGGATGTACCCACGAAGTGAAATGACGCGTGCCAAGAAGCCTTTGAAACCATTAAGAGGTATTTGAGCAACCCACCAATATTAGTTCCTTCGCGGCAAGGTGAGCCTTTACTACTTTATCTAGCACTCACTGAAACTGCAATGGGAGCTATGTTAGCTCAGTATCTGCCAGAATCTTGAAATGATAATGCGGTATACTATTTGAGTAAGAAGATGACTGACTATGAGGTTAAGTACGACGTATTGGAGAAGACATGTGTGGCATTGGTGTGGATCACCCAAAAGCTCCGCCATTACATGCTATCTTATCAAGTACAACTCATTAGTCGCATGAACCTCCTGAAGTACTTATTGGAGAAGCCAGTATTATCCTATAGGACAGCCCGTTGGTTATTACTGTTATCAGAATTCGACATTCAATATGTGGTGCAGAAATCAGTGAAAGGGAGAGTGGTGGCAGAGTTTCTAGCAGAGCATCCAACGTCAACTGGAAAAACCGTCTGAGTACCATTTCCCCGACGAAGAGATTCTAGAAATGAGTAAGGAGCCTTGGAAAGTATTCTTTGATGGGGCTCATAATAAGAGAGGATGTGGAATAGGTATGTTGTTAGTCACATCGGAAAATAACTTGATACCATTATCTATCAGGTTATATTTCGATGCCACTAATAATATAGCCGAATATGAAGCCTGTATCCTAGCATTGGAAGCTGCCTTGGAGTTGGGTGTGAAAGAACTAGAAGTATATAGAGATTCCGCCTTGATAATATGTCAGACCAGAGGAGAATGGAAGACTCGGGATAAGAAATTATTACCCTACCATGAATATTTAGAGGCCTTGGTGAAAGAATTCCGTCGAATCGACTTCTTTTATCTGTCTCGGTTAAAGAATATTTAGAGCCAGCCTACTGTTGTGTTATCCCAGAAAGAGAGCCGAATGATGGAAAGCCATGGTACTATGACATCCAACAGTTTGTAGAAAAAGGAGAGTATCCAAAAGAGGCATCATCCGTAGACAGAAAGACCATAAGAAGGTTAACCATCCAGTATATTCTGTGTGGGGGGAAGCTGTACCGAAGATCACACGACGGAGTGCATCTGTTGTGCGTTAATGAACAAGAAGCTGAAATGATAGTATTGGAAGTGCATGAAGGGGCTCGGGCTCCGCATATGAATGGATACATGCTAGCTAAGAAGATCGTGAGACTAGGGTATTATTGGTCAACCATGGAGAGAGATTGCCATCTACATGTCAAGAAGTGTCATAAATGTCAAGTGTTTGCAAGTGGAAAACATCAACCATCGATGCCACTCACTACCATGTCTTCGCCATGACCATTTGCAACATGGGGCATTGACATCATTGGCAAGGTAACCCCCGCAGCATCAAATGGACACGAGTACATCCTAGTCGCCATAGATTATTTCACCAAATGGGTAGAGGCTGCATCCTACAAGACATTGAATGCCAAGCAAGTAGCGAGGTTCATACAGAATAATATCATCTACCGATATGGAGTGCCCCACGAATTCATTTCTGACAATGGACATCATTTCAAAAAAAAAACCGAAGCGCTCTTATAAAAATATAATATCAAGCACCATCGTTCGTCTCCCTATAGGCCATAGACAAATGGGGCTGTTGAGGCAGCGAATAAGAATCTCAAGTCGATCTTGAAAAAGACCACCGAGACTTACAATGTCTGGCATGAGAAATTACCATTGGCACTGTGGGGATATCGTACTTCCATTAGGTCATCAACAGGGGCTACTCCTTTTTCACTCGTGTATGGAATGAAAACGGTATTGCCCATAGAGTTAGAAGTCCCGTCATTAAGGATTGCCATGGAGAGTCATCTGGCGGAGGTAGAATGGGTCAAAAGCCGGTACGAAGAGTTAGCTTTGATGGATGAAAGGCGATTGAGGGCCCTTTACTACATTCAGGGGTATTAAAGAAGAATAATCAAGGCGGTTGGCAAGAAAGTGAAGCACAGAGGTTTAAAGAAAGGAGATTTAGTACTAAAGGAGATCCGAGCACCGATCCATGACCCGCGAGGAAAGTTCAAACCAACATGGGTAGGCCCTTATATCATCAAAGAAATACTGTCAGGCGGAGCCGTAAAGATTGCAGATACTGACGGAAATGAGTTCTCTCAACCTACCAATTTGGATCAATTGAAGAAGTACCACATATAAAAAAAAAAAAATAGCCCGCTAAGTAGAAAACCTGCAATGGCTGCTTAGGCAAAAGTTAGGGCATTCAAAAAAAAAATGAACTTCTTCAACTTGAATCATAAACTACGAAGACCTGATTCCCCAAATATCACAATAAGTTAGAGAAAAGTAGCAAGAGAAAGCATCAAGGACGGAGATATGTAGGCAGCCCATAAAGTTACCTTGGGTGCGTTCTATTTCTTGTAAAAATAACTAATAGTTGATTCAATTGTAATTGTCAAGTGGAGTTTGTCGAGATTCTAATAAAATTGATATTTATTCATCCATAAAGGGTAGAAACCTTTTGAAAAATTTATTACATGCCATGTATGTCCATATTTCCTACTTTTTTCAAATCTTACATTACTTAGAAAAAAAATAAAATAAAAAAATAAAAGAGAATCCCTAGTCTACTCTAAGTCCTCCTCGCTCTACGGGCTTGGGCTTCATCTTCATTTTTCTTCTTTCTCTTAGTTGTCCTAACTCGTGACGCATCTGGTGGAAGTGATGCTGACTGAGCTGTAACTCGAGAATCATAAAAGAGACTTCGAACCTTGTCCCTTGTAGCCTGTACTTTTGAGCCCAAGCCTTGTTTAAGCCAAGCCCGATATCCCTCACCAAGCCTAAAAGGCCCATTGTGATCCCCTACCTGAATCAAATATAAACCTAAAGCCCATTTCTTCGTAGCCCAAGATACCAAAGAAGGAGTAGCCACCTCTACCCCATGAATGTGCCCTTTGATAGGGAGGTTTGTTTGAACATGGCCCATTTAGCGAAGTACGCGAGAAGCCCAGTAGAATGATGTGTGCTTTAAGCCCATGAGCTTCACCTGACAGCATCCCGAAGTGTGTAGCACATACTCGTCACTACAGTCCCATATAGCCACATACCACTGAATATCTCTCCAAGTTAGAGAAGAGAAGAAGACGATCATGTCCTAAATTGAGCGACGCTCAAAGGATAAAAGCTTTCGCGAACAATAGTTATGGGACAAGTGTTTGGGCCCATCAAGAGGAATGATCAGCTTGAGTCTCTCAACCACACATCTGAAGGAGAATGGGGCTACCCCTAATGCAAGAAGCAGGGTTCGAGTGAAAGTGGTCAAGCCCGTTCAGAGTATCAGCTAGCACCAGGGGAATGATGTTATGAGACTTCTACAATAGCAGAATAAGCTCACATGTTTCAATGGGTATGAAAGTGGTTCCGTTCGAAACAATGAAACAACCCACTATGCATAGGGCGAGTGCTTACTGGGTAGGCCTATGAAGAACTAGTGATTTTCCCCATTCCCTCAAGAAAAATGAAGCTAGTTTGAGAAGATCAATGGAGTTTTCATGGATATATGAAGAAGCTTCTCTAGGCGAGAGTTCAAAGAGAGAAGAAAATGTTTGGAAGTAACCTCTACGAATGGTAGGAAAGATGAAATGACCACTAGTAGGGATATTCATTAAGGCACAAAACTCTTCAAATAAAAGACATACCTCTTCACAGTTGAAGCAAAATACATGAAGATCAAAGTCCCAGAAGTGGATCATAGAGTTGAGAAGTTTGTCTTCAAGTTTCACATAACAGAGAGAGAACCATGAAGTTAACCGAATCG
Organism: Hamamelis virginiana; assembly: GCA_017140935.1. NCBI lineage: Eukaryota > Viridiplantae > Streptophyta > Magnoliopsida > Saxifragales > Hamamelidaceae > Hamamelis > Hamamelis virginiana. The sequence goes on along the minus strand of JAESVK010052076.1, from coordinate 21,174 downwards.
TGCAAACACCTTCTTGACTTTTGCCCACATTCTTGCTACGAATAGGTTGATGATCAACTTGAGAGCTTCCATTGTGTTTAGTGTGATGAAAGTGAGCATAGAGGTGTGTTATTATAGCTTTTTGGCAAAAGAAATCGAGTTAGAGGCGAAGTAGGACACTCAAAAAGTCAAAAAACGTCAAAATAGTCAAAGATTAGAAACTAGGGTCAATGACCATCCCACTAGGGATGTCCAACCATCCCCTAGGGATGGCCAACCATCCATGGGAGGATGGTCATCCATCCCTGATCCCTAATTTCGCCTAATTTTGACTTTTTTCGAGACTTTCGTCCGGTTTGACTTTTCGCTCAATTTTCGTTAGTTTTGACCTATTTTCGGGTTAAAATTGAACCAAAAAGTAATTAAAACATATTTTTATTCTCATTAGGATATAATTACATACTAATCAGGGTTTTTTTTTTAGTGAATACAAAGAGAGAAATTACATAGAAAATCCTAAGTGGGCTTCTTGTAGGTCTAATAGTGCAAAGTCATCTCCGCCGGGATGATTTCCTTGTTCCCAAGAATTCGATGCCTCGTGATCCCCTCTCGATCCATGGCGCTCCTGTGAAGGCTGGCTCGAAGCCTGCAAACCCAAAGTTTGGGTGAGATTGGTGAAGAATGAAATTGTTGGTGATTGAAAGAGTGGAGTGAAAGTTACTTGTTTTGACTCATTTTCTTTCAAAATTTGATTTGGGAAAACCCATTTGATTGGGATTTAATGTTATTTAATGTGTGAATAAGAAACGAAAAGGAGTTGGTGCATACAAAAATAAGATTTGAGTGATTGTGAATAGAGAAGTTCACATAAAATAATGAATTTTTGGTTGAAAACCATGAGATATGAAAGTGAATGATGGAAATGATGTATGAGCAAGGTTTGTGATCATGAAATGATTATAAACAAGATTAAAATGATGAAATTGTGAAGCCCATGGAGAGATAGTGGAAATAAGATAGCCCATGGAGGGTTTGTGAGTAAAAAGGCCCACTTTGTGGGCCCAAGTCAATGAAAATTATGTGGATTGCATAAGATGATGAAAAATACACATGGAATGTGTATGAGAATGGTGATAAACAATATTGATAATGTTGTGGAATGCATATATTGGTAATAACATAGATATCAAGAAGATATTGGCAATTTGAAGAATATTAGAAGTATGTGTGTGACTTCCAAAGGAGACGTAGACTCTAAGGATAAGATTGTGGTTATTGGAAGTATGTGTGTGACTTCCAAAAGAGTCGTAGACTCTAAGGATAAGATTGTGATTATTGGAAGTATGTGTGTGACTTCCAAAAGAGTCGTAGACTCTAAGGATAAGATTGTGATTATTGGAAGTATGTGTGTGACTTCCAAAAGAGTCGTAGACTCTAAAGATAAGATTGTGGTTATTGGAAGTATGTGTGTGACTTCCAAAAGAGTCATAGACTCTAAGGATAAGATTGTGATTATAGGAAGTATGTGTACAACTCTAAGGATAAGATCATTGGAAGTGTGTGCAGGACTTCCGAAGATTGGAAACATGTGTGAGGTTTCCTTTTAAGATAATTGGAAGTGTGTGTAGGACTTCTGATTGTTCCACAATCAAGCTTCGTTTTAAAGCATTCGAGGCTAACATCGGGAGTTTTACACTGTAAGTACTTTGATTTAATGGGTTTTTATTCTTATGTATGTTTTTTATCTTGTATAGGTTAAATTCCATCAGAAAGACCAAAATCAACAACCCAAAGAGAGCACATGGATGAATGGGAGCAAATATAGCATGCCAGGATGAACGCCGAGCGCGAAAAGCAGATAATCCGAGGTTTTAATGCAAAACATACCCAAGCCTATCGATAGGCTACCTACCCTATCGATAGGGAAGCTCTCGGATTTGAAGAATATGCAGTTTTCTAGCATCTGCACATATCACCTATCAATAGGTCTCTAGGCCTATCGATAGGCATATTGATAGGGCTATCGATAGGGCTCTAGGCCTATCGATAGGTTTGAACGGGCAGTTTCCTAAAGTGCTTAGACTTCCTTTTTTAGCAAATAGGAATTGACTGGATTCGGCAGAGCTCGGGAAAAAAGGGTTAGGCACTATTTAAAGACATATTGGGAGACCTAAGGAGCATCGTTTTTCATCCCAGACTCAGGAGAAACCTCTGTGATATTTGCTTTCATCATTCCCATACCATTCAACGAAGATATTGGCCGCACATGGAAGGAACGAAGACCTCCAGTGATTCAGCCCCGATTATGAGCAGCTAAACTCTTCTCCTTGGGTGTAGATGAAGCTTGGTTAGTGGTTTGATTATGTATTGATTAAGGTTCAAGGTTTTGTAATAGGTTATGATGATTGTACAACTTTGAGAGATTTCCGTTTTATGCAATCCGCTCTTTAATGAATCTTTTATCTTTTTAATATGAATGTTTTCTGTGACTATATTCATATTGGTTGTGCAATAGTATTATTTGAATACGTTATTATTCATTAGTTGGCTCATACCTAATTAGGATAACCTGTGCATGCTTTGCTTGACAGGTTATGCCTTATTTGGATGAGTTTACTATATGAATATAAGCGTAATATATCTTTGATGATTTATTCTTGTAGTTTAGATCATCACCGATCATAAACGATTGCGAAGCCTTTGCATTAATCATATGCATAATAACTCCTTAACTAAAGTGGATTCGAAACCCGTGGTTTTCCTTTAATTAGATTTAAACATATTTTCATGCTCTTTAGTTTAAACAAACAACCAACCTTTCAAAATCAAGAATCTGTTTGGTAACTAAAATCAGAATCAGAATAACTTCTCATAACTCAGCCATTATTCCCTGTGTTCGACATCCGTGCACTAAATACTTTTCTAACGAATTGAGGTTACAAGCACGAGTACTTTTATAAATTTAAATATTGATCACGAACAAGGAAATAACCTCCCTTGTTTGGGCTGATCAAATTTTGGCGCCGTTGCCGGGGACTATTGCACGGTTATAGAATTTAAATGGATCTTGTTTTAGTTGTAGCTTAGGATTTTATTTTCCTGTTTCTACTGATCTTCCCTTCTTCTCGATTCAGGTTGTTGACTTACAGGTCCGCTGAAGATTTTGCGCGCTAAGGCCAAAGCCAAAATTGCTAAAAAAATAAATAAAATTTTGCCCAGGTGTCAAAGTTTTGGATAGGACCGCATAAAGATTAGCAATCGGGACCGAGGGGAGTATCTTCTCATCTCACATCTATTTTCATAATATTTTAAATTCACTCATTGCATTTCATTCATCTGGGGGGTTATTTGCATGCACGGTAGAAGGTCTGTGTCCTGTGACCTACAACCGCTTGACCTAGAGTTAGAAAGTACCTTACGTTCTCTTCGAGCTAGTCGACCCGATTTAGGGTCAGAATTTGTCAATCCAATGGAAAACCTAGGTCAAGACCCACCTCGACCTGTTGTAGTTCCACAGCAAGTCCAGCCAGCACCTAGGATGATTAGAGATCACTTTATGCCTGGTGCATTCACTCCACCTTCCTGCATTCAAATCCCTAATATTGAAAATGTCCAGTATGAGATTCGTCATGCCACACTTCAGATGTTACCGACCTTCTATGGGTTGGATAGAGAGAATCCATACGATCACCTTACTGAATTTTTAGGGATTTGTTCCATCATTAGAATTCAGGGCCTCACTGCTGATGCCATTAAACTCCTCCTGTTCTCGTATTCTCTGCGAGATAAAGCTAAGACCTGGATTAACACCCTTAGGACCACAGAGCTTGTCACCACTTGGTCTGATCTTCAGACATTATTTCTGGCTAGATTCTACTCTATTGGTCGTACCACTCAATGAGGTATGCTATTACCCATTTCGTTCAGAGAGAGGGTGAGTCGTTTCATGAGTCATGGGAGAAAATGAAGGAACTCCTTCGATTGTGTCCCCATCATGGTATTCCTGATTGGCAAGTTGTCCAGTCATTCTTCCAGGGTCTATGTGCTAAGGATAAGAGTCTAGTGAATTCTGCTAGTGGAGGTGCAATTTTAAGGAAGAGTGCCGAGGAGGCATGGGATTTATTTGAAATTCTCAGTGAGGATTCTGTCATTATGGCTTCGATGAATCAAAATGATAGAGGTTCGTCTTCAACCTCTAATTCTAGGAAGGGTGTTTATGAGGTAGAGAGTACCACAGTGATAAACCAACAAGTGGCGGCATTGTCTGTGAAAATGGATCAACTGCTCGCTGCTCAAGGCCAACCACCTAGGACTTTTCCTTCAGCTGTCACTCCAGTGAGTGCGGTGTGTGACATCTGTGCAGATAATAGTCATGACACTCTGTCGTGTCCTATGGCTCCCCAATACCCCGAGTTTGTTCAGGAACAGGTCCATGCAGCCCAAGGGTTCTCTAACCCGAGGAATGATCCTTACTCGAATAATTATAATCCGGGATGGAAGAGTCACCCTAACTTGCGGTGGTCTCAACCTTCCCAAGGGACAGGAAACCAGTTCCAAGGGTCGAGTAATACCTATCAGCAAACCCCTAGGTCCAACTTCCAAGGGGGAAATTCTAATGCTGCACCACCTTATAGACCACCTCACCTTCAGTCCCAATCTCAAAACCAAAGTGTCCATCCATCACAAACACCTCAAAGCCAAAGAAGTAGTGGTTTCGAAGAGCAAGTTCTTAAAGCTCTGAAAAACATAGAAGCTAATAGTCAACTCCTGAGTTCTCATTCACAATCCATTGCTAAGTTAGAGACTCAAGTTGGACAAATCCCGGCTACTCTGAGCCGTCGAGAGGAGGGAAGACTTCCGAGTCAACCCATCAATAACCCTAAAGGAGCACACTTGGCCGAGAGTTCTTCTTCACAGGACTCTTACTATCATGAGGATGTAAAAGCGGTCACTACTTTGAGAAGTGGAAAAATTGTTGATAATAAGGTTGAGGAGAGAATTAATGAGGATGAGAATGTGTCTAGAGTTCCTAAGGTTGGGGAAGTGAGTGAAAAGAAAAAAAGTGAGAATGAGAAAGGGAAGGGGGTAATGAGTGAGCCTAAGAGGGATAACTTTCTCTCTAATTCTGATGATCCATTGGCATCCTATGTGCCCAAGGCTCCATTCCCATCGGCGTTAGTTGCGTCTGTTAGAGGAAAGAAGAAGGGAGAGTCTTTGAGTGAAATGCTAGAAGTTTTTAAGCAAGTGCACATTAATCTTCCACTCTTAGATGCCATTAAGCAGATCCCTTCTTATGCTAAATTCTTGAAGGACCTATGTACTCAGCAGCGCAAGGAGCGTGTGCATTTCGCTAAATCAGCGGTCCTCTCGGATGTGGCAAGTGTTGTGGTTCAGTATCACGTCCCTGTCAAACGTAAAGACCCGGGTACTCCGACTATTCCATGCTTCTTAGGGAGTCACTATGTAGACCGGGCCTTGATTGATTATGGGGCCAGTGTGAATATTCTTCCATACTCAGTGTATGAGAAGATGGAGCTCGGTGAGCTCAAACCTACACCCACCGTGTTACAGTTTGCCGATAGGTCGACCAAGGTCCCTAGGGGTGTGTTACAGGATGTGTTAGTTAAGATCGAGTCTTTTGTCTTTCCGGCCGATTTTATTGTTCTAGACATGGAGCCTGTAAATACCACTAGACCTCAAATTCCTGTCATCATACGTCGACCTCTTCTTGTGACTGCAAATGCAGTCCTACATTGTCGGTCGGGTATCATGGAAGTTTCATTTGGTAATATGAAGGCTAAGCTTCAAGTGTACCATGCTGTAACACACCCTCATCACTTTGAGGAGTGCTCATTTGTAGACATCATTGACCATGCAGTCGAGGAGGCTTTGCCTTTTATTCTGTCTCAGGACCCTTTAGAGTTATGTCTGGCGCATTTTAATTATGAAGATTTTGATATTGACCAGTCTATCCTAGAGGTGAATCAGATTCTCGAGTCAACTCCTGCACTAGGCAACCTACCTTGGAAGCCTAAAGTTGAGGCCTTGCCTCAATTATCTAGTACCTCCATGCCTACATCTCTAGAGATTGCCCCGAAACTTGATTTCAAGCCTTTACCGGCAAATCTTAAGTATAAGTTTCTAGGTGATAATGATTCTTTGCCGGTTATCATTGCTTCTGATTTGAGTATAGAGCAGGAGAGTAAACTCATGAAAGTTCTAGATGAGAATAAACAAGCCATAGGGTGGTCGGTTGCCGATCTTAAGGGTATAGATCCATCTATTTGCATGCACCGAATCCATCTTGAGGAAGGAGCTATGCCTTCACGGGAAATGCAGCGAAAGCTCAATCCCAACATGAAGGAAGTGGTTATGAAGGAAGTTGTGAAGTTGTTGGATGCGGGTATCATCTACCCCATTTCTGACAGTGCTTGGGTAGCTCCTACCCAAGTTGTACCTAAAAAGTCCGGTATAACTGTAGTTGCAAATGAAGAGGGTATTCTAGTCCCTACTCGAGCTACCACTGGGTGGCGAGTATGCATCGACTATAGGAAGCTTAATTCTAGGACTAGGAAGGATCACTTTCCACTTCCATTCATTGACCAAATTCTCGAAAGACTTGCGGGGCAGAGTTTTTATTGTTTTTTATATGGTTATTCTGGATATAACCAAATTGCAGTATACCCCGAGGACCAAGAAAAGACCACTTTTACTTGCCCTTTTGGCACTTTTGCCTATAGGCGCATGTCATTCGGCCTATGCAATGCTCCTAGTACATTCCAAAGATGTATGACGGCCATTTTCTTTGACATGATTGGAGATTTTCTAGAGGTTTTTATGGATGATTTTTCAGTCTTTGGTTCATCTTTCGATTCATGCCTCTCTAATCTTTCCAAGGTTTTAAAGCGTTGCTGTGAAACCAATTTGGTCCTAAGTTGGGAAAAGAGCCATTTTATGGTTCGTGAAGGTATAGTCTTAGGACATGTGGTATCTAGTCGTGGTATTGAGGTAGATCGTGCAAAAGTCGATTTAATTGCTAAGTTGCCACCCCCTACCACCGTCAAGCAGATTAGGTCCTTCCTTGGACATGCCGGTTTTTACCGGCGATTTATCAAAGATTTCAGTAAGATCTCCAGGCCCTTGTGTAATCTTCTTGCCAAGGATATTCCCTTTGTCTTTGATGAGGCTTGTCTGAAAGCCTTTACCACACTGCGCTCTCTCTTGAGCACTGCTCCTATCATGCAGCCCCCGAATTGGTCTTATCCTTTTGAAATTATGTGTGATGCATCTGACTACGCTATAGGGGCTGTTTTGGGTCAAAGGATAGATAAATTTCCTCGAGTTATATATTATGCTAGTAAAACTCTTGATGATGCTCAAATGAACTACACCACTACTGAAAAAGAGTTACTAGCTGTTGTCTATGCCTTGGATAAATTCCGTTCTTGTCTGTTAGGGTCTAAATTCATTGTTTTCTCTGATCATGCTGCTCTACGGTACCTTCTTTCCAAAAAAGAGACCAAGCCTAGGTTGATTAGGTGGATTCTTCTCTTGCAAGAGTTCGATTTTGAAATTCAGGATAAGAAAGGTTCGGAGAATGTAGTTGCTGATCACCTGTCTAGGCTTCTAACCAATAAGGATAGTGATGCCCTTCCGATTCGGGATTCTTTTCCCGATGAGCAGTTATTTGCGGTCTCTCAAGTATCTTTGCCCTGGTTCGTTCACATTGTTAACTATTTAGCTACAGGGCTTATACCATCTACTTGGGCCAAACAGGACAAGGATCGATTCTTTTCACAAATTAAAAATTATTTTTGGGAGGATCCTATTCTGTTTAGGTACTGTGCGGACCAAGTGATCCGCTGATGCATCCCTGAGAATGAGGTGCATAAGATTTTGAAGTTCTGCCACACTCTGGCTTGTGGTGGACACTTTAGTGGCAAGAAAACCGCTGCTAAAGTTCTTCAGTGTGGTTTTTATTGGCCTACCTTATTTCGAGATGCTATGAACTTCTGTAGGTCCTGTGATAATTGCCAGAAGATGGGCTCTATGTCTAAGAGAGATATGATGCCTCTGAACCCGATTCTTATAGTAGAGATTTTTGATGTTTGGGGTATTGATTTTATGGGACCTTTTCCCATCTCTCATGGTTTTGAATATATCCTAGTGGCTGTGGATTATGTGTCTAAATGGGTAGAGGCAGCTGCCACTAGGACAAATGATCATAAGGTAGTTCTAAAGTTCCTTTAGGAGAACGTGTTCTCTCGCTTTGGGTGTCCTAGGGCTATCATTAGTGATGGAGGTTCGCACTTTAATAATAAACCTTTTGCGGCACTTGTTGCCAAATACTCCATTACCCATAAAGTCGCGACCCCATATCATCCCCAAACTAGTGGGCAAGTGGAAGTGTCCAATCGAAAGATCAAACATATTTTGGAAAAAACGGTCAAGCCCGACCGAAAAGATTGGTCTTTGAGACTTGTCGATGCTCTTTGGGCTTACCGTACGGCTTACAAAACTCCCATTGGTATGTCCCCTTACCGGCTCGTTTATGGAAAACCATGTCATCTTCCCGTTGAGCTCGAACATAAAGCCCTCTGGGCTATTCGTCAGTTTAATTTCGAGATGAAGGAAGCGGGTTCTAACCGCCGACTTCAACTTAGTGAGCTCGAGGAAATTCGCAATGAGGCTTATGAAAGTTCAAAAATTTATAAGGCTAAAATGAAGGAATTCATGATAAACATATAACTCGTAAATCATTTGAGCCTGATCAACGAGTTTGGCTTTTTAATTCCAAATTGCGATTATTTCCGGGCAAGCTAAGGTCTCGATGGGATGGGCCTTACACGGTTGTCAATGTTTTTACCCACGGTGCTATTGAGATTCGCAATCCCCGTAATGGTTCTTCATTTACGGTGAATGGCCAAAGGCTGAAGCCTTACATCGAAGGCTTTGGAAATGGAGATTTGACTCGGGATGGTATGGTGGTTGAGTCCATGAATCTTGAGGACCCCACTTATGAGTTCGACTAAGGATTTTCATCACGTCTGGCTGACGACGTTAAACTTAGCTCTTCTTGGGAGGAAACCCTTGCATCTGTTTGTTTAGTAATACCTTGTAGTTGGTTGTGTGTTGTGTCATTTTCTTTCTGACTTGCATTCTTTCTTCTTCCTCATTGGGGACAATGAGAGGATCTAAGTTGGAGGGTGGGAGTTCACATGCATTTCATTTTGTGATTCCATTATTTTGATTATATATTTTGCCTCTTGTCTTGCAATCAGCTAGGAAAATTTCTCATTTCTTGTCTTTAATCGCAATTTCTCAAATATTGTGCATCATAATACCCATGATACTATACTTTGTGCATAAATTATTTCCGAACTTTGAATTAGTTTGTTCCTAATTACACTGCACGTGCACGAATCGATTTGAATATTATCTGTAGCAGATGAGTATGTGACTAAGATCCTCGTTTAGAGTGGAGATTTATAACCTTTTATGCATATGTTGAGCCAACCTTGTTGTTCTGGGGCACAGATTTTCATATTACTCATTTCAGCTATTTGGTTGTTCTACTGATTGTGCATTGTATTTTTACTTGATTAAGTGCTTATGTGTCATGGATGAATTGTGATCAATTGAGAACATTGAAAAAAATTTTAGAATATGATTTTCGGCCTTCATTCTGAGTTTGTAAGCCTTTCACTTGGTTTAAGTCAGTCATATCTCCACTTGTACCGGTTTTGAGCCGTCAAGTCCAATTTTTCAATTACTTAGGTAGCCGTGGGTTGATTATTGTGTTTTTGAGTCGTCTCGTTGTGTGTATAGTGGTGCGAGCTTGTGAGATGCCTCATGCCGCTTGAAATTGAAGAAACATGATGTTTGTGGTGCAATTTTCTGTCTTCCTATCGATAGGTCTCAAAACGTATCGATAGGCCTATCGATAGGTCATATACCTTATCGATAGGTTACATTCTCAGTTATGAAAACCTGCAAACCGAGCTAAGTCCTATCGATAGGTCTCAAAACGTATCGCTAGGCCTATCGATAGGTCATATACCTTATCGATAGGTTACATTCTCAGTTTCAACTCCCTGCAGACCGAGGCTTACCCCTATCGATAGGTCCTCAACCCTATCGATAGGGTTAACCCAGATTTTAAAAAATTGTTTTGGGTCACGCGGGCACCGCCTCTCTTTTATTTCTTTTTTCTCTTCTTTTTCTTGTTATTTTCTTTTTTCCTTCTTTTCTTTTCTTATTCTTTTCTCTCTCTCTCCCGCGCCTTTTCACCTTCAAACCCGTGCGCTTGCTACCACCGCCGGCCAACCGTCATCTCCACCATCATCTCCACCTCGTCTCGTCCAATGTAGTACAGCTCTGCCTCTCTCTCTCTTCCTTTCTTTCCTTTCTTCTTCTATTTTTCTCTTCAACAGTGTGTTAGCCACCATTGTCGCTACTGCAAATACACCCCCTCTTCCTGCCAGCTCTCATCAACATATTTTCCGGTCATAACTCCGACGAGGCTTCAGGATTTTGGTTTCTTCACAGCTTCGTCAATCTTTGGAATTAAGGTCAGTCTTGTGGTTGTGACGTTTGTCTCTTTGGAGTAGAAATTAAGTTGTTTGATTGGGTTGTTTTTAGAGGGAATTTATTTTTCATTACTGTGATAGTGCTGCTGTGAAAAAATTTTGCCGTATTGTGTATACTGGGTCTGTGAATTGAGGTTGTGGTGGGAAGAAGTGAACGATTAAAAAAAACTCTGAGGATGGTGCCCCAAAAGCAACATGCTGTTCCCTTAGATAAAGGGAAATCTGTTGTAGTTCAGCCGGATCAGCCGGAGACGAGGCCGGAAACAGGGCCTATCGTTCGAGAGGCACCGCCGGTTAGACCGGCGCGTACGAAGAACCCATCTGTGGGTAAGGGACAGAAGGTGGTATATGAGGACAGCACTGATTCGGATAGCGAGTCCGCCTCTGATCCTACTTTCCGACGACCTCTTGGGTCAGATTCTAGGGTCCAGTCTGATGATGACAGCGAGTTCTTTGACCCGTATGAGGTTGACACCGAGCATCCGACTATTGGCATTACTGGGGGCATCAAAAAGCCTCTGACATCTAGGCCCGCCAAATGGTCTGGTACTTCCCGAAAAGAAAGACCACCACCACAGAAAAAACAGAAAACAGATGTAAAAAGTTGGGCAGATGTACTGAAGGAAAAGAAGTTCAATGTGGAGAGGTTTGTGGATGCCTCGAAGTTTTTGGAAGAAACACCTCTCGTGACTCGTCTGGAGTGGAGACACCTCACAGCTTGGTTGACGAAGGGAAAGGGTTATAAACCCTCTTTAGTGCGAGAGTTCTATTCTGTCGCACGGACACATGATCGTGATGATGAGATGTTGGTTGCCCAAGTGGGCAAGCGGTCAGTCGAGCTCTCTGTGGATTGGATTGCACAGTACCTGGGTTGTGAGCGCCCTGTTCCTGCGTCCATCACATTCCCTCCTACTGGGGATGATACTGAGCACCCCCTGTTGACACCAGCCCAGTGCGCTCAGATCGTCTGTGTTGACCCAGCTCGTTACTCCGGGGGCAATTTCACGAGTGGCACTATGAAGACCATCTATGCGGTGATGATCAAGTTGCTTTTATGCAACTTGAGACCTCGAGGGACGGATAGCAGCATCCACTTGGATATGATCAGATTGTTGATAGCTTTTATGGGCGAGGACGAGATTGATATTGCCCATCTGATCTTCAGGGAGATGCGCTCTTTTATCCAGCTTTGTCAACCACAGCAGAACATGCCTTTTCCCCAGATGATTACACAGCGATGTATTGAGGCTGGGTGTAAGTCATCGGAGCAGAGTTTATAGGGAGAGGGACCTATTACTCCGGTCACTTTGACTAGGAGTTTGAGAGCTGCTCAGTCTGCGTTATCGAGGCGTCAGGGCACATTACCAGAGCCACCACAGCTAGCATCTCAGCCAGCAGTTACTGAGACAGTGCCATCTGAGCCTGTCGAGATTACTTCAGGGCCATCTGGGCCAGCTGAGACAGGGCCATCTGGGCCAGCTGAGTCTGTACCTGCCCATCCCTCTGGTATTGAGGGTTTGTTACTACAGTTAGTGGATGGGCAGAGACAGTTGTTGGAGGGGCAGCAGGCCTTATTGAGGGAGCATGAGCAGATTCGAGCCGAGCTTCAGCGACAGTCCGCTAGGCAGAGGGTTTTATGGTGTATCCAGCAGGAGCTTCCTTTTACTGCCTTTGATTTCTCTTTATTCGCGGAGCCTGAGGAGGCTAGAGCTGAGGTCCCAGCTGGGGATGCTCATGTAGATGAGGTTAGACACCATGAGGATGCGGGTGATGGAGCTGAGTAGTTGGTTGGTGGGGTTTGAGTCGGAGTTGTTCTTTTGTTTCTTTTAGTTAAGTGTGTCTAGTTCAGTTTAAGTATGTCTTAGAGTTGTTTTGTTGTTTTTAGTTGTTGGTAAATGAGATGGCTTGGGTAGTAATCCAAACAGTTTTTGTAAGTCATTTCATCTTGGTGTTTTCTTTCTTTATTGTAACCAAGGTCATTATAATCCAAATCAAGTCCTAATTGATTCAAATTTTGAACCTTTTTCTCTCTTGATCGCATTTACATCAAATGATTATATGTGTTGAAATCTTTGTTTAAATTACATGCATTATCATTCCATTTTATCTGTGTCAACTCTTGTGCTGTTATATGAGTTTTGGAACTTATATGAATCTTATTGGGATATTACATAAACCTATTAACCTTTCGTGAGAAATATTATTATTTTTTTAGAGTGATCATCCAGGTGAGATTCGAAGTTGAAACTCGTTACAGGATCTGAATTATAGGCTTATTCTGCTTAGAAAATAATCTTTAGTCGGTTCACTTCACTCACACGATTTGGAACTTACTATATTCTCAGTTATTTGATAAGTTGTGTACCATGTATGCCTATCCTGTGGAGTAGCTTGCGTAACCTTTTGAGATGTTTGAATTGAAAAGACAAGATTTGAGCTTAATTGTTTTTAGTTAACTGTGAGTCAGCATTATGTTTGTGGGCGTCATTTCTGCAAACCCTCACGAGACTTTAACTCGTCCTCTAGGGGGAACCTAGGGGTTTAAAAGGCTTATTGCACATGCTAAGTGCAATCGCGATTCCCTGCGAAAGTGGTTTTTTCTTAATTTGCTTCGTTTATTATTTTGATTTCTTGTTGTTCGTTAGTTTCCATTGTTTTCAGTGTTTGCTAGGGACTAGCAAAGTCAAAGTTGGAGGGTGTGATTGTTCCACAATCAAGCTTCGTTTTAAAGCATTCGAGGCTAACATCGGAAGTTTTACACTGTAAGTACTTTGATTTAATGGGTTTTTATTCTTATGTATGTTTTTTATCTTGTATAGGTTAAATTCCATCAGAAAGACCAAAATCAACAACCCAAAGAGAGCACATGGATGAATGGGAGCAAATGTAGCATGCCAGGATGAACGCTGAGCGCGAAAAGCAGATAATCCGAGGTTTTAATGCAAAACATACCCAAGCCTATCGATAGGCTACCTACCCTATCGATAGGGAAGCTCTCGGATTTGAAGAATATGCAGTTTTCTAGCATCTGCACATATCACCTATCGATAGGTCTCTAGGCCTATCGATAGGCCTATCGATAGGGCTATCAATAGGGCTCTAGGCCTATCGATAGGTTTGAACGGGCAGTTTCCTAAAGTGCTTAGACTTCCTTTTTTAGCAAATAGGAATTGACTGGATTCGGCAGAGCTCAGGAAAAAAGGGTTAGGCACTATTTAAAGACATATTGGGAGACCTAAGGAGCATCGTTTTTCATCCCAGACTCAGGAGAAACCTCTGTGATATTTGCTTTCATCATTCCCATACCATTCAACGAAGATATTGGCCGCACATGGAAGGAACGAAGACCTCCGGTGATTCAGCCCCGATTATGAGCAGCTAAACTCTTCTCCTTGGGTGTAGATGAAGCTTGGTTAGTGGTTTGATTATGTATTGATTAAGGTTCAAGGTTTTGTAATAGGTTATGATGCTTGTACAACTTTGAGAGATTGCCGTTTTATGCAATCCGCTCTTTAATGAATCTTTTATCTTTTTAATATGAATGTTTTCTGTGACTATATTCATATTGGTTGTGCAATAGTATTATTTGAATACGTTATTATTCATTAGTTGGCTCATACCTAATTAGGATAACCTGTGCATGCTTTGCTTGACAGGTAATGCCTTATTTGGATGAGTTTACTATATGAATATAAGCGTAATATATCTTTGATGATTTATTCTTGTAGTTTAGATCATCACCGATCATAAACGATTGCGAAGCCTTTGCATTAATCATATGCATAATAACTCCTTAACTAAAGTGGATTCGAAACCCGGGGTTTTCCTTTAATTAGATTTAAACATATTTTCATGCTCTTTAGTTTAAACAAACAACCAACCTTTCAAAATCAAGAATCTGTTTGGTAACTAAAATCAGAATCAGAATAACTTATCATAACTCAGCCATTAGTCCCTGTGTTCGACATCCGTGCACTAAATACTTTTCTAACGAATTGAGGTTACAAGCACGAGTACTTTTATAAATTTAAATATTGATCACGAACAAGGAAATAACCTCCCTTAAGATAAGATAATTGGAAGTGTGTGTAGGACTTTCGAAGATTGGAAACATGTGTGAGGTTTCCTCTTAAGATAAGATAACTGGAAGTGTGTGTAGGACTTTCAAGCATGATTATTGGAAGTGTGTGTGTGACTTCCAAAAAGACTGCGGTCTCCCGAGATAAGATTGTTAGAAATATATATAAAAGTCGAAGACTCTAAAGATGATGATTGGAAGTGTGTGTAGGACTTCCAAAGATGATGATAGGAAGTGTGTATGACTTCCAAAGATGATGCTTTGATCAATATTTGTGAGTGGGATTGATTTCCTCTCTTCTGTCGTGGCAGAAATGGGATTGATTTCCTCTCGAAGCTAGACTTCTAGTCTCCTAAGACCATTAGGATTGTGTATACTTTCATACTATATATTATTATTATATATTATCTATCAATTTTGTGATTGATTAGATAATTAGGATTGTTTTGAAAAGATTTTGATAAAGCCCAAACTTAATTAGGAGACCTTTAATTAGGGCGAGGTGGGTGCCTACAAGGAGTTCCTTGGAACCTTCCCACTTCGTAACCTAGCCCCCGAATCCAACTTTGATTCAAAAGACCATGCTTTTCCAAAATATGGGGTCAATGTTTTTTTGAAAATAAAACTCTTTTTTGTGGTTTCCTTGTTCCCTAAAAATAAGGTGGCGACTCCTAGTTTTTTACAAACTTGCTTGAACTTAAATTGATGTGTTGTGCTCACGAGATTCCCAAGCGTAGGATTCCTATGGTCGTCAAGCAATAAAACTAGGGAGTACCTAGGTCATTTCCACAGGGAGTGGAATAGGTTCTAGCGATTCTTAGGTTATGCTACCCAATGAATGTAAAAACAATTATAACACATGGGGGTTTGTTTGATTGTTGAGATTTGTGCCAAATTAATGGCAATGATTTGATTTGAAAACTTGTAAATGAAAGAAAGGATGGGTTCTGTGGATTCATTCCTTCCTAACCTAGGTATAGTGGTTTCTCAAACAATACACATTCAAATAACCCATGTGACTTATGGTTTTGAATGGAAGGATTTAGCAATACAAGCTCAAAAGAAGAGAACATATGATGAGATGCAACCTACTACTCATTTTGATGTTTTCACATACATATGGAGTTCATATGTGCTCATCACCAATATACAACCTCTCTCCGGTCATATTTTGGTCATGAATATGACTCCATATGGTTTCAAAAGAGAAGAGAGTAGAAGAAGCTACATTCCATTAACATTGAAGCATCAAAATCAAGAAACCACTTTTACCTTAGGCTTTGGAGAGGAACTTCACCAAAGAACCCTCCTTGAATGCTTAGCTAGCCATAATGAAGAAGAAAAACACCATACACAACCATAAAAGCTGAAAAGGAGTAAATGCTTTGTAATAAATGACCCAAAATAAGTGTAGCTTACAACCTTGAGATGAAAATGGAAAACAACAACCTAAACTAGGGATTACAAGGTAAGAACAACAATATTAAACAACAAACTAAGCTACTCTAAGCTAGAAATCCAAGAACCCTAGAAAAACTAAGCTAAAACTTCAAGAACTAAGCTAACCCTAGAAAACTAAACTAAGAGCAGGAGAGAGTGTGTTCATTCAGCTGAAAATGCACATTAAATACCCCCCACAAAAGGGTATCAGGCTTGGGGACCAAAGGACAAGAGTGCCCTTGCATTTGGAGAGATTTGCAATTGACCCGGGAGATTTCCCGCATATGGGGACCGGTACCCCTCCTAGGAGGGACCGGTACCCTTCACTACTGCCACATGGGGACCGGTACCCCTCTTGCTGAAATGCCCAATTTGCACTGTTTTGCCCTCCAAACTCCCTCGCTTCATGTTTGCTTGCCCCGAATGATCATATGAGCTCGAAAGACCGCTCCAAAGGTGCTTGGTGCTCTAATGCCTTGGTATCGGGCGAATGACTTGCTTGGGGAAGACCTTGGCGGAGAATGCTCCATAGATGCATACAATGAGCATGAGAATGTATAAGGTAGCCTTGATCACCGGATGAAAACCTTCGGGATTCATCGAACACCTTCAAAAGATGGAATTAGCGCCATGCAACCTGCAAGTGCTCAAAAACAATGAAAGGATCAAATATACCAGAATCAAGTCAAACTAGGGTTGAAGAACAGGTAAAATGTACAAAAAGACAAGTAAAAATGGGCGAATTTATGTGCTAAACAAAACTCTTATCCCTTTTTCAAAAAACCCTATCTTGAGTGGATAATAGAGAAGGATAAACGTGGATAATAGAGAAGGATAATAGAGAAGGATAAATCGAGACGGATAAATATCATCCACAATCCACTCAAGATAAACATCACCCCAAGAGTGAACGAGAGGGCCTCCCGATCCAGGTTGGCTGGTTCACACCACCCACCAATTAAATTAGCCACTTTTTGATTAACTTCCCACTAACTTTTCAAGACTTCATCTTTGCTTGACACGTGGCATAACCACCCACCAATTAAAATAGTCACTTTCTTTAATAAACCACCCACTTATTAAGTTAGTGGCCCACTTTCTTGATTAACTCCCCACCAATTTAAATTAATGGCCCACTAAAAATATAGTTAGTGGCCACTGACACACCAACTTCCACGCCACATGGCAACTCACAATTGGTGGTTATTTTTGTGGTGAACACTTTGCCCCCCTGTTCTTGCATCTTTCAAATTACTTTTGTAGCAAAAATTTGTAACGATGGAAGAATATCTACCTTTTGCCATGTAGGTCTTGATATTTTACAGCTTCTTTTGGTGTTGTCAAACTTCTGATTTTAGGCCATTCACCGAAAAGTCTCACACGATGGTCTTTAGTAAAGGCCTTTAGATCTTTTGATAGGGTCTTAGCTATCTGCTTGGAAGGTCTTTGGCGATCTTCTATGGTGGTATGAAGGTCTTGTTTGTAGGTGAAGCTGACTTTATGAGTGCTGGCAAGATCTTCTAGAATGATTGTGCATTGAGGAAAGGCCTTCTGAAATAGCTTTGATTTCTCCAAAGGTCTGAAATAAAGTTGATGTGCATTGTTGTGGCGAAGAATTTCCTCAATTGGTCTATAAAGTTCTCTCTTTATGGCCTAGAAAAGCCATTCTTCTCAACCTGCAAGGCCTCCTCAACCTGCAAGGCCTATATCTCTGAAAATATATTATAACCAAATCATTGGCCTAAAAGGTCGAAGATCACGTTTTTGTACTGAAAGGTCTGAAATACTTACTGTCTGTAAGGCCATGCTTTACGGCCTGAAGGTCTTCTTTTCTGACCTATATGACCTGAAAATTTGTAAATATCAATTTTATAGCCTATAAGGCCATCTTTTTTTGCCGGAAATATTCTCCCTTCTTCACCAACCATCTCATCTTAATCCAAACTTGATGACCTCCCATAATCCATCTAGGATGTAAGATTGTCTGAGAAAGATGGTTGATCTTTATTTTTAATTCATGCCTAATAGTTTCCATAACTACTCTGGTTTGATCTAAGAAAACCAAAGAGCACATCAATTGAACAAATTTAAGAATAAAAGACATGGATGTGTATTTGACCCCATTTGTTACCTCATTAAAGACATCATTGTTGCCTTCTGTATGACTTGGTCTATATCTGGAGGCTTCTTGATTTCTGCAGGGACCGGTTTATCTTCATAAAGACAATCGGGAACAGTCCCTTAACCATGGAGAAGATCATCATCATCACAACCTGTTAAGACATTCTCATCTTTGTTGTCCTCCGTACCACATTCGTCAATATCTGGAGGTTCCTTGACCTTGGTACAAATTGGTGTTTCTTCATAAAGACCGTGAGGATCGGTCTCTTGACCATGAGGACTGTCATTTTCATCTTCAAATCCTGCAAAGACATTCTCCACAATACTTTCAAGAACATAGTCGTCAATCCTAAGGCCTTCGACAATTTTAAGATCGTCACCAAAAAAATCTAGCCTGGTCTTTTTTGTTAAGGCCTCAAAAGGCCTATCGTGCACGATATCATCATTTGGCATTTCTACATGCCCCCCGAGCATAAATGTGAACGATTCTTTGGCCATTTTGGCTCTTACTCTTGATTTCCTCATCATATAAAGGATTTATATTACATGTAAACTCTTGAAGATCATGGTTCTTAGAACCTTGCCCACCGGGAATTTGGTTCATGAGTGGCCTTTCCTCACTCTGAGAATGCACAATAGGAGTAGTGATGACTATAGGCTGATTTTCCAA
Source organism: Hamamelis virginiana (assembly GCA_017140935.1). Taxonomy (NCBI): domain Eukaryota; kingdom Viridiplantae; phylum Streptophyta; class Magnoliopsida; order Saxifragales; family Hamamelidaceae; genus Hamamelis; species Hamamelis virginiana. The sequence goes on along the minus strand of JAESVK010052076.1, from coordinate 2,297 downwards.
TGTCATATTCTGACCTTCAGACTCGTTGTGGTTGTTAACGGTCTCATCCAGGCCTTTGGCCAGGCCTCTTCTATATAAAGGTCTTACGACAATTTTTGTAGCGCATACAGCCATACATTTCGGGACCATATTCTGGATCTCATTATGGTCTGACCAGAAATTTCTCATATTAAGAATCTCTAGAGGACTTTCCAGAATAAACAAAGGATTTTGAAAAACCTCAAAAGGCCTTCCAGCTATAGTGACATTAAAAGGCCTCCTATTTTGCCCCCCGGGCATTTTGAAAGGCCTCAAGTCATTTTTTCCACAAGGTTAACTACTATCATTGGTTAACTTTTTCATTTGACTTAAGTTCTCAAGAATTTCCTTCTGTTGGGAAATTTGGTCTCGAGCCTTTGCATTTATTCGCTCATACAAATTTTCCATGTGGAATGAAAACATTTGAGTTAAATATGTATTCCTTTTATGTATTGTTTCATCCAAACGATTTGACATTTTGTCAAAAAAATTTTCCAATTTGGCTAAGATTTTGTTTAAACTTGTCTCTTCCTCACCATGGGATCCATCTAACGATGTCCCTTGATCTTCTATTGAATTACTCATTGATCTTGTAACTGGTCTCCTAAGCATTCAACACTTTGGATCCCTCCGAGAGTGCCAAAAAGGTGTTCCTGATGAAAACGATGGTCTCGAGACCTCTGGTGTAAGGTCTTAATGTGCGGGAGTGCCAGGGCTCAAAAGGCCCAAAGATCATGTGAACACGACCTCTACCACCTTCTAGGCCGAGAATTTAGGAAAGGTCCTAGATGCCTAGTCGGTCACTTTGGAATTGGAATTGGAATCAGGCGATTGGCGAGAATTAGAGGTTGATCCTCTTGGGTTCTAGTGTTGAATGTCTAATAAAAACTAAAATCCGACTCGGATTACATCGTAATCGAACCGATCAACTTGTTTGGAATGAAATTGGAGATGCATTAAAAAGAGAAATACTTATATCGCTTGAGATTACAATGCTAGAAATGGAAATCGACATACTTGAAATTGAAATGTGCTTGGAAATTGAAATGCGACACTTACTTGAAGTAGAAATGCTTGAAACTCGAAGAACTACGGATTGTAATTGAAAGGATGCTTGAACTAAACTAATTATGCTTGAAATAAACTTGAAAAGGAGCTTTCTTGTGAAGATAAAGGCCTCAAAATCTACTAGAAAGACTTAAGCATTGCGCTGATTTTTGGTTGTTGGAGTTGTCCTTTGCTTGTGCCTTGAATTGGGGTATTTATAGGCTACAGAAGGTCCGGCCAGCCATGTAAACCGCCTACTTTGTGCTCATGAAGTAGTGCTCCACTACTTTGTTAGTTCCCACATGGTGCCTAAATAATTGCCACATGTTCCACTAACTTTATTAGACTTAATCATTGCTTGACACGTGGCATAACCACCCCCCAATTAAATTAGCCACTTTCTTTAATAAACCACCCACTCATTAAGTTAGTGGCCCACTTTCTTGATTAACTCCCCACTAATTTAAATTAGTGGCCCACTAAAAATATAGTTAGTGGCCACTAACACACCAACTTCCACGCCACATGGCAACTCACAATTGGTGGTTATTTTTGTGGTGAACAGTTCCTATATAATTTATGTTTGGAAAGATATCTTGGAGATGTGTGGCATTAGAAGTTTTCCAAGATATTGGGATAATGAGTTATTATGGGCCTGCTCTTTAAAAGGTAACTCTTTTTGTACTTCTGTGAGGAAGATGGCTTGGGCTACAGAGATTTACCATATCTGGAGGGAGAGGAACAGGAGATCGAATCCATGAGACCGTGTTTAGAGATTGTAATGGTGTTATGTTCACTATAATTAAGGACATTTGTTCTAAAGCGTCCAATTTTACTAGTATCAAGGACAACCCCGAATAGGGCTATAGTTGTTAGATGGGGTTTTCCTTTTGACATTCTTACTTTGTAAGTTGTTTGTTTTTAATTTAATCTCTTACTTATAAAAAAAAAAAAAAAAAAACAGCAAGAGACTCTCCCACAAATTTGCTACCATGTTCCCAAGCAATTTAAGGTGAACAACCTTAATGACTAAGATTGCTAATTTCGTTACAAATTTGTAATGGAAGCTTGTAACCCAAATGGGGGGCATTAAGATGGTGTGAAGTTCCATGTATAAGCAGGCTGTAAAAACAAGAAATTACCCTCCATGCCATAAAGAGAAGACATTGTCTTCTCATGCATGCGAGCTGGCTTGACAGAGCAGCGTACTGCGCACACGTACTTACTCCAAC
>JAESVK010052070.1:0-16207 GCA_017140935.1 Hamamelis virginiana | reverse complement strand
ATTTGATACACATGATCTTGAGTTGATATAATTGATGGGAAAAATAGTCCCAAAGTTTCAGATTTTCATTTTCATAAAAAAATCCAAGATTTGAAATCCCCATATTTCATTGTCATGATTTAAACCCATCCAAAAACAGTTTTTAGTAAAAAAATCATAACTCTCCACACAAAATTCCAAATAAGTCAAGGTCGGATTCGTTAGAAAGCTAATTGAAAGACCTACAACTTTCATGAAGAAGGTTTAGATCAATTCGGCCTCTAACCAAGTCAATAATACCCAAACAGTATGCTCTATTTTGGAGCTCAATTTGTTCTAAATTTTCCTAGAACTTTCTAGGCAAACAAACACCTCCCAATTTCACCAAATCATGATATAAACTCATCAATTAAGCTAAAATCAAGATAGAAAAGAATAGGAAATGCCAACCCACTATTATTTTCTTTCAAACTCAACATGAAATATGTAAGATAGTAGAACTCTACCTTGGTTGTGTGTATGTTAAACTTCAAGTGCTTACTCCTTGCCAACTCCAAGAGTACTTCTCACTCTTTTCTTTCTCTAAATTCTTTCTTCTCTACTACTTGTGTATTCATTAGCATTTGAAATGTGGTATTTATAGAGAAATGATTCATCTTCCATTCTCAAATTTATCCACCATTCTTACATCCATCCACCATTCTCATCTTCCATTCTCAAATTTATCCACCATTCTTACATTCATCCACCATTCTCATCTTCCATTCTCAAATTTATCTACCACTCTCAAATTTAACTACCACTCTTAGATTCATCCACCATTCTTTCATTCATCCACCATTCATATATACCCACCATTCACATTTATCCACCATTCATATTTACCCACCATTCACATTTATCCACCATTCATATATACCCACCATTCACATTTTAGATGTCACCCAAGGGTGTACATAAATTCTCATGCACCCTTCTTAATTGATGACCACATGGCACATTTCATTGCCCAATGGCAAAATGCCAAGTGTGCAATAAATAAAATAAAATAATAATAATTAAGAAAATTTACTATTGAAAATTTACTATTAGAAAATTTACTATTCAAAATTTTGGGGTCTCACACCATACCTTCAAACCATGTCTACTCATACTTCTAATCCTCCATCACCAGACTCTGAGAAGTTTTCCGATGACCTTCGGGAGCAACTTGATCCAGTGATCAACAGTCAAGTAATCTCTTCCAACATTATTGGTCATTTCTTTCAGTGCCCTTCTATTCCTGAGCTTTTACATTCTTATTACCCTTTATTTGTGAATGAAAGTTTACTCTTAGAATCCAAAGGTCTAAACTGGTCTGAATGGGCAAAAACCAAAAGAACTTGGCCAAAACCTAGTTCTGATTGGAAAACCTGGGTTGATAAACTTGAATCCCAGTTTGGACCTCTTTGGAAAGACCTAGGGATTTATCACCACATCCAGTTGAGTACAAACACTATTCCAATGGATAAAAACCTTTTGGCTGCTGCATCTTGTTTTTGGAGTCGTTCTCTTAATGCCTTTCTTTTTCCTTATGGTCCCATGTCTCCCACTATTCTGGATGTATGTGCGTTGATGGGCCTTTCACCAATCGGAGACCTCCCTTCTGCCATATATGATCCTGAGTCAAACTTAGATTTCTCTTTTTCTAATGCCACTTCTTCCTGGACTGTGTATCAAAAATATGAGTATCAACCCAACACCTTCTCTCCCAATATATCTCAGCAAGAATACTGTGCTTTCCTATTAATGTGGTTGTGCCGATTTGTTTTATGTGTTTCTGCCGGACAAATGACACAAGAGTATCACCGAATCGCCATAGCTTTAGCATCAGGCCGAAAACTGGCCTTAGCTCCTTTTGTCTTGTCTCATCTGTATAGAGGTCTTGAGGAGATTTGTAAAAGATCTTTATGTATAACTGGAGGTCCTCTTTGGTTATTGCAATTGTTGTTTTTTGAATATTTCCCAAACCTTTTCCCGTGTACAGTCATCTCAGAGGCCTACCCAACTTATGGTTTTAAGTGGGTAAGGCCTTACTTCGAGCCAAAATCTTTTTCTGAGTATATTACCTTTTTCTGGAAGATTTCCTTTGATCGTTCTGATTCTTTATTCTTTCCTTTTGGCTGTCGCCAATATGGTTCTTCATGGTTCACTCTTCAGCCCCCTTTTGTCGGTCTTCACCTTATTGAACATAAATTGATATGGGCTTTCTACCTTGTTAGTAGAGAACTCCATTATGGTGGCAATTTTGATCCCAGGAATAAGAAAATAGGAATAGAGTACTACTCACCTAATCTTCTCAGTCGACAGTTTGGGTTTACTCAAGGCCTTCCTGCTCCACCATTTCTGTATTCTGTGAACTGCCCTCCTCGCTCACGGAGAGTCTATGATCAAGGTGATAAATTAAGAGAGATGAACTCTACTTACCTGGATAATCTAAAAGATTTTCTTCTTCCCCATCTCCCAAATAAACCTTCAACCACTTTATCTTTTAAGCTTTGGTGGCTCGATTGCTTCAAAAGGGTGTCTAACCATGGTCTCCATATTTTACTTGACCGATTGTCCAAGGCCTTAGAGCCAATCTCCGGAAGTGAAAAGCCCATAAAGCCTCCTAAAGTTAAAAGGACAGGAAAAACAGGTAATCTTCTCCACTTGTTTCTTAATTTCCCAAGAATGAATACCTCTTCTTATACTCTTCTTGTTTTAGGTGTAACAGCCTCTGTTGGTTTGCCTTCAGCCATCATTCCAAACACTGATCTTCCAAAAGAACTTCCAAAAAGGAAAAAATCAACCCCTAAACCTGGACATGGTCCCCGTAGGTCATCTGATAGATTAAAGTCTTCTTCAAAATCTTCTCCCAGTTCGGGTAGCACTGTCCCGGTTGAGATTTCTGATGATGAAGGTCCTAAAGGTAAAGGTCTTGATGTGCCAATAGAGAGTCCGCCCACCAAAAGATCAAAAACCTCTGGTAGTCCCTTTCCTTCTCTTACTACAAGTCCTTTGCCAGTGGAAAAAGATTCCACAGCCACCTCTACCATGTTCAATCCCCCAAATATCATATCTTCTGATATCCTTGATGATCTTGAGGCTTGGACAGCCTCTCTTGATTCAACTTCAATGCAGACTGATAATCCCTTCATTTCTTCTTCAGTTGAAATACCTTTTGAGATGCCTCATGAAGCTAAAATTTTAACTGTGAAGGCCCAATTTCTTGAGATTTATAGAACTCCTCTCTCTAGTAGCTCTTTCGAAATGGCTCGCGAACTTCAAGAGCATTTTGTTTTCCTAAAAGGAATCCCCAGCTTAGCATCCACGATAAGCTCATTGGAAAATCATGTCATCCAACTCCCAGATCTTATGAGGGAATTTCAAGATAACTACGCAGAGAGACGTGCTTGTGAAGCTCTACTCAAACGTAGACAAGATCTTAAGGTCTCCATCGATAATCTGGTGCTCTCTATCATTAAGTCTCGCGCTGATCGTGACTCTGAACAAGGAAAGCTGTCTAATCTTGCTGCTGAGACTGAAAATCTTCGCAAACAAATTGCTGACCTTCAAGCTGCTCTGGTTGTTAAAGAAGATACAGTTTCTGCTCAAAAGCTCGTTGTTCAGAAAACTCAACAAATGGTAGCTGATGGCTGGAAAAACGTTGAAAAGATGGGTCTTGAATACAAAGCCTCTACATCCAACGTGCTCACTTGGGAATCAAAGGCGAGAGATGCAAAAGACAAGGAGTCTGAGGTGATGACCATATGGAGCAGGATCCCAAATGTCAATTTCTGAGTTAGGTCGTTTCAAACAATTATTTTGATGTTCTTGGACAATTCCATTTCTCCTTTCCTTTCTTTGTGTATTTTTGAACAATTATCTTGCACTGTTTTATTTTGGAAAGGTCTTGAACGGCCTCAACTTATTCTATGACTAAGGTTTTTGGTTCTAAACGGTCTCCCATAAGGTAGGATAATACCTTTTAAGAAACCGTCCATTGATGGACTTTATAACATTTCCAGTAGACAACTCTTGGATAGAATATGCCCCACTAGGTATCACTTTTAGTATTTTAAACAGTCCTTCCCAATTTGGGGACCACTTTCCTAATTTAGGATCTTTAGTCCCCAAAGGTAAGACAGCTTTCCATACTATATCATCAACTGAGAAAGCCTTATATTTTACCTTTTTATTATAGGCCTTTACTATTTTCTTTTTCTGGACCTCTATAGAATTAAGGCCCTAAGTCTCTCTTCTGTCAGATTTTCTAACTCTAACAACATAGCCTCATTATACTCTGCTGGTAATAAATCATTTTGAAAGGCTATTCTCATTGAAGGTACTGTGACCTCCATTGGCAAAACGGCATCATGACCAAAGGTCAATGCATAAGGAGTAGTTTTTATGCTTTCCTTATACGAAGTCCTATAAGCCCATAAGACTTCAGATAATTGTGTATGCCATTGTCTTGGATTATCATCCAACATCTTACTCAAAATTTGTTTGATAGTTTTATTTACGGCCTCAACTTGTCCATTGGCCTGTGCGTAATATGGAGTAGAATTGGTAAGTTTAATTTCATACTCTCTAGCAAAGGCCTTCATCTGGTCTCCCATAAAGGCCTTAGCTTGGTCAGTATTAATGGTCTCAGGCAGTCCAAACCTATGAATAATATGCTCTTTGATAAATCCTATCACAGTATTTTGGTCCACTACTTTCATAGGTTTTGCCTCAGTCCATTTAGAAAAATAATCCGTGGCCACTATAATAAAGCAATGGAAATTAGAGGAATGAGGATATATTTTACCAATAACATCGATGGCCCAACCTCTAAAAGGCCATGGTTTTATAATATAATTTAAATCAGTGGAAGGTATATGTTGGATTTGGCCATGTTTCTGACAAGACTCACAACCTTTAGCAAATTTAATACAATCTCCTAAAACTATAGGCCGGTAATATCCATACCTCCAAACGAGCCACCTCATTTTGATGCCAGCCTGGTGTGCTCCACAAATTCATTCATGAATTTCCTCCATCAACAGTAAGGCCTCAGAATTGTTAACACATTTCAACAAAAGGCCTTCTTCCGTTTTCCTAAAAAGTTCTCCTGCATATATCACAAAATGAATAGCAAGCATTTTAATCTTTCTATCACAAGGCATACCTGGGTTAGTTAGCCTCCTTATTATTGGTTCCCTCCAATCTTGTTGGCCTTCTTCAATATCATGTATTTCAAAATTTACTTCTATAGTTTTGATAGAAGGTAATGCCTTCTTTTCTACCACCACGTTCCTTTTCGTTTGTCCTCCAAAGAGTTTAAGACCCGAAGCTAGCTGTGCTAACTCATTCGCATCTTCATTTTCTTCTCTTGGTTTATGTATCAAAACCACATTATCAAATGAATCAAGTAATTGGGATGCAATAGGAAAGTATGGTAATAAAGCCCAACTATTACATTTGAATTTACCTGCTAATTGATTCAAAATCAATTGTGAATCTCCAATGACTTCTATTGTTTTCACACCCATTTCATGCAATATCTCAAGGCCTATAATTAAGGCCTCATATTCAGCTTGATTGTTACTACATTTAAAATCGAATTGATATGCATGTTCATATTTAAAACCATTTGGAGATGTAATAACTATGCCAGCCCCGGACTTCCTTTCAGTCCTTGATCCATCAAATTCTAATCTCCATGCCACATGTTCTATCATCCCCAAATCCACCTCCACTTCTTTTATGACATCATTTGGATGGTCTGCTAAAAAATCAGCAAGGACTTGACCTTTCACTGCTTTTTGTGGCATGTATTTTATCGCATAACCTGATATAGCAAATGCCCATCTTCCAATCCTACTTCTACAAATAGGTCTTGATAGCATATACTTTACTAAATCGGTTTTTGATATAACATACACAGTATTTGACATAAAGTAAAGTTTTTTGTTTATCCGCAGTGTAAAACAAAGAAAGACAAGCCTTTTCTATTGGAGTATATCTTTGTTCAGTACATGTAAAGGTCTTACTTAAATAATAAACGGCCTGTTCATGGCCTTGTTCATTTACTTGTGCTAACATTGCACCTAGAGACCTCTCTGCAGTTGACAAATAAAGCCTCAAACTCTTATGTGGTACATAAGGGATTAAAATTGGAGGCTTCGTAAGATACTCCTTAATCTGGTCGAAGGCCTTCTGATGCTCGGCCTCCCATTTAAACTCCTCGCAGGCCTTGAGCTTTAACAAAGGTGAGAAAATAGAAGTTCTCCCTGAAAGATTAGATATATACCGACGCAGAAAATTAATTTGACCCATAAACTTCTGTAACTCATTCTTATTCATAGGTGGTTTAACTTCCATAATGGCCTTTGATTTATTTTTATCCACCTCTATGCCTCTTTGGTGAACTAAAAACCCAAGAAAGTTTCCAGCTCTAACCCCAAAGGCGCATTTTGCTGGATTCATCTTCAGTTTATATCTTCTCATTCTTTCGAAGGCCATTTTAAGATCTTTCAAATGATCAAGGTCTTCTTTTGATTTAACTACTATATCATCAATATAGACCTCGACGGATTTTCCTATTAAATCATGGAAAATCACATTCATTGCCTGCTGATACGTAGCTCCAGCCAAATGGCATTTTTACCCATGCATACATTCCTATGGCTCCTAGACATCTAAATGCCATTTTATGAACGTTTTCTTCACTTATGAAGATCTGATTGTAGCCAGAGTGGCCGTCCATAAAAGATAAGATCTTATGGCCGGGTGCTCTATCTACTAATAAATCGGCTACAGGCATAGGGTATTCATCCTTAGGGGTTGCAAGATTTAAATTTCTAAAATCTATACATACCCTAAGTTTGCCATTTTTCTTAACTACTGGAACAATATTTAAAACCCATTCAGCGTACCTTATTGGTTTGATGAAACCAGCTTTCAACAGCCTCTCTATCTCCTCCTTGATCTTCATGGTCACTTCCAAGGTCATCTTCCTTGGTGGTTGTTTGAAAGGCTTGAACCCAGGCTTTGTTGGCAAACGATGCTCCACCAATTTTCTGTCTAAGCCTGGCATTTCGTGATAATCTCAAGCGAAACAATCTTGGAATTCTCTAAGAAATTTGATGATCTCTTCCTTAGTGTTTTTCTCCAAAAGGCCGCTCACAAAGGTTGGCCTTCTATTCTGGTTATCCCCCAAATTAACTTCTTCTAGTGGATCTTGGACCTCTGCTCTAAGGTCTTATTGTTGTGCAGGTTCCACTTCAAGATCTTTCAAACCGAAACTGTCTTCTTCCATGACTTCAGCATCTTCTTCTAGTATACATTCAGCCTCTGATATTTCGCAAAGGCTTTCCTATTTGTTATATACCAAAAGTTTATTGAAAAGGTCTCGAATTAGACTTTTTCGTTGATCTTCAAATGGTTTGCAATTCATGGGATCTCCTCTATACTGCAGCTTGACAACGGCTGGTCAAGTAAAATCGCCCTAGGCCTTGTTGTTTCTTGTATCACTCTTTCCACTGCCCTTTTGGAGAAAAGGTCAATTGTTGTGGTCATTTCTTTGGGTTTCCCTTCTTTGTCAGTACCTATGAATTTGATTGGACCCACGTCTGCCCCATATATAGATGAGCTTCTGCCGCATTGGAACCTGCAATAAAAGGTCTCTGGTCTGCCCATACCACTTCTACTTTGCTGCCGTTCCATAAGATCAAGAACTGATGCAAAGATGAGGGAACGCACCAATTGGAATGAATCCAATCCCCGCCAAGAAGTGCATTATATGATGCGGTCGAACCTACCACAAAAAAAGCAGATAAACATTCCCTGTTTCCAACCGCTAAGACCACTGGGAGAACTCCCTTGGTCTTTGTAACTCCACCAGAAAAATTTGCAACTGTCACGTCTGAAGGTATAAGGTCTGATTCTGTCTTACCAAGCTTTTTCAAACTTGCACTTGGAAGAATGTTGATAGCTGCTCCATTATCCACCAAAACCCTCTGCATAGGTCTTCCATCCATATGAACATTAATGAAAAGAGGCCTTAGGTGTTGAGTCATCTTCTCTTATGGTTTTTCGAACACTATATTCTCTGACCTTTCTATTTCTCCATCTTCGTTGACCATCTCCACTTCTTCAATGACCACCGATGTACTCTTTGGCCTATGTTCCTCTTTCTCAATTTCGATGGGTTCCTCATCTTCTCTTGCTTGAAAAATTAATGGCAAAGTAAATGCCATGTTGCAACCCATCACTGGTGGAAGACTTCCAAATTGTAGCGAGAAGTTGTCTTCATCACTGTCTAGCTTTAAACTTGCGTCGTCTTCATCATTTTCCACCATAAGATCTTCTTGATTCTCCGGTTGTCTGATTGTCTCGCCCGATTGTGAGGAAAGACCTTGATCTTTTTTAGTTTTTAAACCAAAAGATCTGTCTTCTATCTCTTCAAGTGTTGAAATGATCCCTTTTGTAACGGTTTTCATCTCTATATTGTCGCCTTTTGAGACTTCTCGAACTTTCCTGTGGTCTCCATTAACAGTTACAGTTAGATTTTTACGTACCTCACTTGTGCCAGAATTTGAAGATGTTTGAAAAGATATTCTGTACTCTACCCTTCTTCTTTGAAACCTCCTCTTTTGAGTCCTGGTAAAAGGACACGGGAACTTTAGGTGTTCCAACCTGGTCCATACTCCTTCTCTAGTTAAAGGAGGTCTGATCATTCTCGATCTTTGGTTAGTAACAACTCCCTGAGGCCTCTGTACTCTGTACTGGAACTTTTGGTACCCATCTTTTCTGGACACGAGGAAAGTTGTGGTGTCCTTGAGATCTCTGAAAATGATAAGGCCTCATGAAAGGCCTTGGACGAGTTTCCAGATTCAAAGAATTATGGCAGTTGCAACAAATCTGAGGTTTGGTAGGTTTTGGAATGAAGGGAACTCTTGGAGGTTGAAAATTCCAAGGTCTTTCATTTCTAAACCAACGTTGCCGGAAATGTGGAAGATTTCTTTGATAATGATTTTGCACTTGATTGCTCGACAAAGATCTTAAATCAGTTGAAGCTACGGCAATCTCAGCTACAGGGAACGGATCATTGTCTACTGTCATGGCTTCTTTGTCCTTTTCTGGGAATCTCAAAAGGCCTTTGTCAATGCAATCCTGTATTACATGTCGGAAAACAACACAATTGTTAGTATCATGAGACCTTGTTGCATGCCATTTACAGAAATCCCCAGTTTCATGACCAGGAAGTTTATGGCCATCTAAAAGCCTGATAAATTTTCCGGTCAATAAGTGATCAAATATCTCAGACGCTTTTGATAAATCAAATGAAAATTTTCTTTCAACATCCATGAGATTTTTCCTAACCTTTGAGTCATGAGGGGCCTCCATATCTTTTTTCTTTAAGGCCTGACAAACAAAAGGTTTCCTAACAATAACCTCAGCCAAATTTACTTCAAAATTCGGGTCATAGTAATATGTCCCAAACGAAGAGGCTTTTCTCTGATCTTCTTCCCTCAAAAGCCTCTCATATCTAGACGCTCTAGCAGATAATTCAAAAAGGTCTTCGAAGTCCATGCCTTCGAATTTCTTCCATAATTCTAGTTCAATGCCATTTTGAGCGAGTTTGACAAACTCTTGCTCGGGTAAGAAGATAGTGCATCTATTTCTGGCCTTTTTAAACCCTGATATGTATTGTTATGCACTCTCACCTGATAACTGTCTAAACTTAGACAAATCGGCCATTGTTATTTCAGGTTCAGATCTATAGAATTGCATATGAAAATGCTCTTCCATTTGCTTCCAATTTAGAATTGAATTTGGAGGAAGACTTATATACCAAGTAAAAGCTGTTCCAGTCAAGGAATTGCCAAAAAGTCTCAATTTTAAGTTGTCATTGGCCGAGACCTCACCACACTGTATGGTAAAACGACCAATGTGCTCAATAGTGGACTGACAACCTTCCCCTGAAAACAAAGTGAATTCAGGTACCTTATAACCTCTAGGAAAGTCATTGCACTGGTTTATCTATTCAGGATATGGCTTTATGTATAAAGGCCTTACAATTCTTCTCTGATTACCTGCAGCAAGGCATTCTTGGACTATGTTAACAATGTCATTACGGTCAGGATTATTACCTCTGTTAATATTTTCAAAAAGTCTTTCAGAGGTAAATGTCGGATTTTGAAAAACCTCGTAAGGCCTTCCACCAGCAATGCTATTAAACGTACGCCCATTTTGCCCCCCGGGTATTTGGTTCGTAAAGTTATTCATGTTAGTGGGTCTAGGTCTAAAGTCATCATCAGCCAAAGTATTCAGACCTTGATTCCCTCTGGTGTTTTGCCCCCCGGGCGTATTAATAAACAAATGTTGTTTACCAATACTTTTTTATCCACAATCAGGCCCGAGATTAGGCCTTCTGGTTGCAGTTTGTGATCCTTCAAAGTTTGAACGATCAAGTTGGCCATTTCTCAAAGGAGGTGGAACATATGGCCTTTCATCCTCTATAGGATTGATTATTGGTGGGATAGGAGTAGATGAAGCAAGTTTAAAACCTTGGTTGCTAGACTCACCTTTCTCTATTACATTCAATCCTGATTCTAAGGCTTTTTCTGCTGAAACATGAATTTTAAAAGCCTCTTGATCATTTGAACCACATGGTCGACTATTATCCCCACTGTTTTCTTCATAAAACTTACCAAGGCCTCAAAAATCTCATTTTGTTTAGAAAAACGTTCATCCAGTTTCCCAAAATGATGTGACATAATTTCGGTCATACGATTAGGTATGTCCAGAATGGCCTTATAAATTTCATTTTGACTCACTTCTACAATAGGATTTTCCTCGTCTTGGGAGCCATCCGAAGATGTCCCACGACTTTCATTTGGATTAGTCATTGATCTCGTGATAGGTCTATTAGTCATTCAACACAAATGGTCCCACCAGGAGTGCCAAAAAGGTGTTCCGGTGTAAAATCGACGGTCTCGAGACCTCTGGTGTAAGGTCTTGATGCGCGGGCGTGCCAAGGCTTAAAAGCCCAAAGACCTTGTGAACACGACCTCTAGCACCTTCTAGGCTGAGAATCTAAGAAAGGTCTTAGATACCTAGTTGGTCACTTTGGAATTAAAATGGGAATCAGGCGATTGACAAGAATCAGAGGTTAATCCTCTTGGGTTCTAGTGTTAAATCTAAAAGACTTAGAATAATGACTTAAAAAGGAGAACACTAATAAGAAATTCCATTGATTGAAATGATATTAACTGAAATCAAAAGATAAAAGAAATGCTCACAGTGCATGGACGAATAAAACGAGGAACAAAACCCCATTGACAATAAAAATAAGATTAAACTATGAATTAGAATTTAAATGATGCAATTACTAACTAACCGAAAACAGGTGAATAACTGCTATTGAGAATGACGAACTACTGCTGCAAAATCTAACAAACTGATACTGCTACTGATGATGAATTGCTGCTGGAAAATTAACGAAAACTGCTACAAACTGCTACTGGAACGATGAACTAGTACTGGAAATTGACTAAAAATTAGAATATTTTGCCATGGGTTGGTCTGGATTGAGCTGTGTGTCTCGTTCTTGTCGCTGCTGCTTCATATTTATAGAAGGCTGGGCTGTTAACCGCTAGAGCCCATCTCTTCCATCTTCCTTATTTGATGGCCCATGATCCCATTATGCCCATTTCCAGAAACTGCTCAGCACCACTTCTTCCATGCTTAACCGTTTTGTGCCTCACACCAAGATGCCATGTGGCTAAATATTTCCATATTCTAAAAGCTTACATGACACCACTCTATTCATTTCTGTATGCCTACGTGGCAATTTTTAATAATGCCCACGTGGCATTTTTTACAGTAAACAGGCATGACTCATTTTTTTCGTGAGGACTTGACTTTTTAGTCATTGTGGGATAGTTATTTTATCTATATATATATAATCTCTTGTTAAAAAAATTGTATATAATGCGCAAACCTCTTCCTACATGATTTGAACCTTTGACTCTTCATTTTTCAATGATGGAAGAGTCAACATTTCTTCCCTGCCCCATTCCTGGTACCACCCCACTTCAAGTTTCAATGATGGAAACACTCTTTACTGCTTTTACCAGGATCCATTTATCAACATTAAAGAATTGAATTATATATTAGAGGACTTGCAATTGGTTTCATAATCGTTTCAAGCATATTAAACCTACAAATAAGAACATTCCGAACATTACTTCAAATGTTGCAGACCTGCCTTTAAAATGCATACAGTACAATACTTTTAGCCACAAAGCCCCAGAAGACCCAATTGCATACACTCCTTATAATACCACCGGTTGCTTCACAGCTTCAGGCATTTGTCACTTTGAGTTCTAATAGCATAAGGTTTGCCTGCTGGACCGTTAATGTCAATATTATTTTGGGCAATGTTATTGTCAGATATGCAATTGTTTCTTTTACAAGCTTTCACATATGAGTTTCCATTGAGATGCTTTAAACTGCCAGAGCTAGGGCAGTAACAGTCCCCTATTATGTTTTGTTCAAATGCTGATAAATATTATAGATTTAGTCCTTTTATCATGCTAATATAGTCTGTTAGTTCTTATTTCTGAGTGCTGTTACCGTATAGAGATGATTACGAATTTTTATTTGAGTTGATGCCATATATTTGCAGGCAAAGGCAAGATGAACCTATTATGGAAGTCACATAATAGGTTAATGAAAATATAGCCGTTAGGATAATAATAACAAATTGTAACCCCCATATGATATAAATTATATATTTTTTATTAAAATATCCAACAATCCCCCACTTATTTTAATAAAAAACACAATAAAACCACTTTTAACAACTTTTGGGCAAAATTAGAATAACATGCATTATGAAGGTGGCACTGCAAGGATGTGATGAATGAGGATTCGCAGCGGAAGATATACGATAAAATTTTTATTAAACTTGAATCCATCATCACAATCCACCCAACAATATTCAAGCACAAGTATAGGATCATGAATATAATCAAGAACACATATTTAAACAATTTAAATAACTTACTTGATTGCCTTTTGTTGAAACTTCGAATCGAATCCAAGCTTCAAAGTGTATGAAGCTTTCAAGGTATCCACACGAACACATGACTCTTCAAAGTCCTTGTACTAGATCAACCGTTGAACAAAGCAAGCTTGAGAGGGAGAGTGAAGATCACGGCCAAGGAGGGATCTTCTTAGGTCACAACCACTAAGGTGTGGGTGATGCTTCTCTCTTCTATTTAGGGTTTGAGTGGACTTCGTGGTAGCATGCACCCTCACCCTTGTATTTATAGGCAAATACTAGGGTTTCTATTTTTGCAACTTAGTCCTCCTTAATTAACAATTAATTTAAGAGACCACATAAGTTACATAAATTAGAAACTTACCCCTCTCTTAAATTAAAGAGTTCTCTTGTGTCACCCTTTGGGTTCATCCCAACCTAGTAGTGGACAGAGACATCTCAATGTGTCTTAAAAATAGAAATTTTTTTATATATGGTTCAATTGGAACAATTCCCAATGATAACACTTTATCATTAGGCCTTCAATAGTCATGAGTGACCTCTAGAAACATATCATGACGTACCCTATGTGTGGGTGAATAGTAAAATGAAATGAACTCTTCATGTTACTTAATCCTTCATCCCCTAATGTCACTGTTAAGATAATCATATATGGTTATAAGTCAAACCCTATCTTAACAACTTGATATATGTTCCACAAAATAAAATCTCAATAAGATGAACATGATGATTATCTTTGTAAACAAACCCTAACATTCTCTCTCGTTAAAGTGAGAGTGATGATTCCTACTTGCGCACTCATTTACCTTCATACATAACCCACTAGAGCCAATGAGTACCGATTACATCCTAATGGTTAAAGATGTATGAGATACTATCAAACTCTAATAATTTATGCACAAGATAACTATGGTGCCTCAGGTCTAAGGATTACCATTCGATGGACGTAACATAAGAATATTTCTATGACTTAAATAAGAATATTCTTATTAGATCATGTTCAGTGTACATGCATGTTCTCTAACATGCACCCACAGATTAACTATAATGTCACTACACAGATAGGAAATACTACCTATCCTCCCATTTGAACTAGTTTAAATCTGTGCTTCTCTTAGTGGTTTATAAATATCCACTTTAATAAACCAATGAGTAGGAACTCTTTAGAATAAATGTGTATGAGAAATATAAGTCTCGATCCCTATCTCAACAACTTGAGATGTATATTTCTCTTATCATTTATTCATGAACCTTATATATATATATATATATATATATATATATATATATATATATATATATATATATATATATATATATATATATATATATATATATAGAGAGAGAGAGAGAGAGAGAGAGAGAGATTCAACAATATGAAATGCCATGTTCATTTAAATGTCCCAAACGTCTTATAAATTAATAATAAATCAAATTGTAATAATGCTAACATCCCGGGCAAATAGGCTATGTCACAAATAGTGACAAATCCCAATAATGAATGAAATATAAATAATACACATCTCATAATTATGCAAGTCCTAATGCAGAATCTACCATGTAGCTAACCAACAACCCTCGAGCAGAGGCTTGTCCAGACCAAGAATGCAACCCCAAGCCAACCTGAAATCAACTGCATAAAAAGCAGGGGTGTGCCTTGACTTGCTCAGTAGGAATAAGGTAATCTTTACTAATAACAATACTATAGTGATACATGAAATATTTAAATAAACAGAGTTTTCATAATGTTTATAAAACAGTAATTAAAACAGTTATAAACTTGTGTGATCTTTTAGTGAAAAACATATACCAAGCAGTTCCATATGTCAAAGATCCATATCAATGTACCGCATGATAACAAACCGACAGCACATGCTTCACATATCATCCATGTCCATCGCATGTCCATCGAAACCAGGCTCGCGAACGTATTACAAGTTACTTGTTCTTGGCTAACAAGCCACTAGTACCAACGTCACCAAAACCAACCACTACAGGGTCTGACCTCTCGAGGATACCGACTGTTACCTTGCACGGTCAACTGTCGAGCCACTACGGGGCTATAAGCTTCGGGTCCGCACTAAGGCTCCACCCAGGACCATAGGCCCTTATAAAAATCTCACTGTGATATAAACCGAGCCAGAACCATATTCCAGATATTGATATATACACCATTCTCAAAGAACATCCATTTCCATCATCATTTATAGAAAACAGTTCTTAAGGTAAAATCACGTTTCAAGTGTGGATACATTATCAAATCATAGTTCATAAATATCGTATTCATTTCCAAACCTTCAATTCAATTTAAAATCAAGGGAACAACTAGTTAGAATATCTCATCATCTTTTCAGTTGTAATTCAGTTTAGAAAACAGGCATATGATTATAAACCAAGAATCTCAAAGGTATGTCACCATATGCCTTTTTAAAACATTTCCATAAAACATATGGTCAAAGAGATTGTTCCCCAATTTATATAAACATTACATCCATTTCTAGGTAATTTGCCAAAAAGTATAGACAATATCTCAAAAAGTTACAATTCTATGCCTTGGCTTCATTTCGTAAATATGCCACACAATAACAGTTCTCAAATCACTATATTCCATGTATCTATTTGATAATTTGATAAACGACAAGGTTCTCAAGCATTCATAAATCGTAGCATTTAAATGAGTTTAATATTCTCGAAGTTCTCAAAATAGATATTACAATAATCATATCATCATTAATAGTAAAAGGTTAGCTCAATGTAGCTGTGTTTTCCAACCCTTGTGGCTCCACGAGCCTCCCAATGCAATGCTCATGCACCCAATACAAGTGGTCCTCCAAAGGACCCAACCAAAACTGAAAAACAAATAGACAGACAAAACAAAAAGGAGGAATCAAAATAAAGCAAAAAGGATTCTAAGATCCCCAAAGCAAACCAACCAAAGAAGATGACGGAATCCGAAAGGCTCACCGGAGAAGATGACGGAGTTGTCGTTGTCTTTAGAGAGAGAAACTTTAACCAGGTCGTATTGAAGCGTCTGAACTCCGTTTACTTTGATTCTGGTGGCATTGGAATCGTCTCGACGAGAGGAATCTCGTGGTGGTATCCAAAATGAAAAATAATCACTTTAATTTCTGGGCAAAAAAAAAAAAA
>JAESVK010052059.1:1629-13656 GCA_017140935.1 Hamamelis virginiana | reverse complement strand
TCCTGGTGTTTGTTTATTTTTCTGCTATGTGTTTTCTTTAAGAGGATGACACGTTATCAGCATGAGACTCTATCCAACTCAGTAAACTAAATGGATGTTTTTGAAATTTGGGTACATTACGGGACTGTACTCAGGATACAAACTAGTACTCAGCGCTATCTTTAATTGTTGAGATGTTGAAAAAAAAAATATTTAAAGACTTCCGCACGCGTATTTTGAAAAACTGTGTTAATTTTAAAAAAAAATTACTCAAAAGATAAGCGCTTGGTGTTTTATGTCACTGTGGTATTTCCGCATAGGGGTAACCCTGTGTGGGGTGTTACAGAGGCATTCATCAAAAGAAGGACCGAAAACAGAAAAGTCATCCATAAACACTTCCAGATAGTCTCCTATCATATCAGAAAAGATAGAAGTCATACACCTTTGGAACGTGCTCGGGGCATTGCATAAGCCAAAAGACATACGCCTAAATGCAAATGTCCCGAATGGACAGGTAAACGTTGTTTTCTCCTGATCCTCGGGGTAAACCGCTATTTGGTTGTACCCTGAATAGCCATCTAGGAAGCAATAAAAGCTCTGCCCTGATAATCTCTCCAGAATTTGGTCAATATAAGGCAGAGGGAAGTAGTCTTTCCTAGTCTTGGAATTTAATTTCCTATAGTCTATGCAGACTCTCCAACCAGTGGTAGCTCTTGTAGGGACTAGAATACCCTCCTCATTAGCTATCACTGTTATTCCAGACTTCTTAGGAACCAGTTGAGTAGGGGAAACCCACTCACTATCTGAAATGGGGTAAATGATACCCGCATCCAGTAGTTTCAACACTTCCTTCTTAACTACTTCCTTCATATTTGGATTTAATTTACGTTGGGCATCTCTAGAAGGATTCATACCTTCCTCTAGGTGAATACGGTGCTGGCAGATTGACGGGTCTATACCCTTTAAATCAGCAACCGACCATCCTATGGCTATTCTGTGCTCTTTCAAAATGGATAACAACTTACCTTCCTGTTCTAAATTTAATGCAGATGAAATTATAACAGGCAAGGTGTCGCTTTCACCCAAAAATGCATACTTGAGATTAGCCGGCAGAGGCTTTAACTCAAGTTGCGGCGGAGACTCAAAAGACGTAGGAGAAGGGACACTGGCAATAGACGGAAGTGGCTCAACCCTAGGTCTCCATGGCAGTTTTTCTACAGAGGAGGCAGAATCTAAGACAAGATTTACCTCCATAAACGAGTGCTCCAAATCATGGTCCTCGAACCCAAAGTAATTTAAACATGTTTCTAACGGGTCCTTGGACAGAAGATACGGTGTAGCTTCCTCTACCACCGTATCAATGATGTCAACAAAAGAACAATCCTCAAAGTTATGAGGTTGATTAGCTGCACTATAAACCTGCAGCCTGGTTTTCATGTTACCAAAAGACACCTTCATAATGCCAGTCCTACAATGAAGGACTGCATT
This sequence comes from Hamamelis virginiana, assembly GCA_017140935.1. Classification (NCBI taxonomy): domain Eukaryota; kingdom Viridiplantae; phylum Streptophyta; class Magnoliopsida; order Saxifragales; family Hamamelidaceae; genus Hamamelis; species Hamamelis virginiana. The sequence goes on along the minus strand of JAESVK010052059.1, from coordinate 12,189 downwards.
AGCAGTTGCTAGAAGAGGTCGTCCTATTATGACAGGGATTTGGGGCCTAGTGACATCAACAGGCTCCATATCTAGGACAATGAAATCTGCAGGAAAGACGAACGAATCTATCTTAACCAAAACATCCTGCAGTATACCTCTAGGTACCTTTGTGGACCTATCTGCGAATTGAAGAATAGTAGGTGTGGTTTGGAGTGCTCCAAGCTCCATTTTGGCGTAAATTGAATATGGAAGAATATTCACACTTGCGCCAAAATCAACTAACGCTCTATCAATGAAGTGGCTTCCTAAGAAGCAAGGTATAGTTGGCGTTCCTGGATCTTTTCTCTTAATTGGGGCTTGGAATTGACACACAGCACTAGCAATATCAACTGGAGCTATGGTTTTAGATAAATGCACTCGCTCCTTGCGTTGCTGTGTGCACATTTCCTTCAAAAATTTGGCATACGAAGGAATCTGTTTTATGGCATCTAGCAGAGGTAAATTAATATGGACACTTTTAAACACCTCTAACATATCCGACATGCTTGCCCCCTTCTTAGCTCTTCTCTCAGGCGCAATTAGCGCGGATGGAAATGGGGCTTTCGGCACGTACGATGCTACTGGATTGTCTATAGCTGCGGGAAAGTTATCCCTCGACGCTTCAGACTCTTTCTCAAATGCAGGCTCTCTCTCTATCTCTCTCTCTATCTCCCTCTCTTTTTCTCCCACTTTATTATCTACCACCTTCCCACTACGCAAGACTGAAACAGCCTTAACTTCCTCATTAATATGTGGGTTCTGAGAAGTGGAACTCTCAGCTACAAAAGCTCCCTTGGGATTGGCAACAGCCTGACTCGGGAATTTCCCTTCCTCTCTGCGACTAAATGAAGCCGCTAGTTGACCCATTTGGGTTTCTAACTTTGAAATGGATTGGGAATGGGAATGAGTGAGTTGGGCTGAAGCCTCGAGGCTTTTCAGGGTAGCTAAGACTTGTTCCTCAAAACCAGGAGTTCTATGAGGTTGTGGTGGTGGTTGAGTCACAGCTTGACTCTGGTATTGGGGTGCAGGTGCTTGAGGAGCACCATAACTGGGGTACTGGGATTGCATCAATGGTGGTCTATAGGGTTGACTGATAGCAGGGTTACTGCTATATGGGAGTCTTGCAGGCTGACTAGGATTTGATCCTCTAGGCTGGCTTGACCACTGGAAATTGGGGTGAGTCTTCCACCCAGGGTTGTAAGTATTGGAATACGGATCATTCCTAGGTGGTGCATATCCTTGAGCAGCATTAACCTGCTCTTGGACAAACTCAGGGTACTGGCCCGCCATAGGACAATATGGGGTCTCGTGAGTGGGGTCAGTGCAAATATTGCACACCAAGTTGACAGGTTTCACATGGGCTTTAGAAGATTGCCCTTGTGCCGCGATTAATTGGTCAAGCTTTTGAGACAGAGCCTCAACTTGCTTATTTGCCAGAACTTGGGTGTCTACATCATAAATACCGCCCTTTTTGGGAGACGGTTTCTTTGCTAACGCATCATCACGGTTACCTAAAGACATTGAGGCCATGTGGAACGAATCCTCACTCAACGCTTCAAATAATGCCCACATTTCATCCTCACCTTTACTTAAAATGGCTCCCCCACAGGCAGATTTCACTGTCTGTGTGTCACCCTCTGTTAAACCTCTAACAAAAGACTCAATGATTTGCCACTTAGGTACATCATGATGGGGGCATAATCTAAGGAGTTCCTTCATTCTTTCCCAGGCTTCGTGGAAAGATTCCTGTTCATGTTGGACGAAGTTGGTTATACCTCGTCGCATCTGATGTGTTTTACCGACAGAGTAAAATCTAGACAGGAATAGCTTTTGAAGCTGTTCCCAAGTGGTAATAGAGACAGGGGTTTGGAGAGTACAAAGCCAGTGTTTGGCCTTGTCTTTCAGGGAAAACGGGAATAAAAACAATTTCAGGGATTCTGGATGGAACCCCTGAATTCTGATAGTAGAACAAATTCCTAAGAATTCCTGCAAATGGTCGTATGGGTTCTCTCTATCTAACCCATAGAACGTTGGAAGCATCTGAATGGTAGCATGCTTAATCTCATAGATGAGATTCTCTATGTGCGGGATTTGGATACAGGAGGGTGGATTAAAACTATTGGGCATGAAGTGATCCCTCAAAGTTTTAAGACCTGGTGGTGGTTGAATATTATCCGCTGGTAACATGGCAGTGTGTGCAGATGATTCAGCCATTTCAAATTGATGCGAAGGTACTGACTCACTAGACTGACTTTGAGAAGCCTTAACAGCTCTCAGAGTTCTTTCAATTTCTGAATCCAAAGGGATTACGTTGAAAGACAACGACCTTCTACCCCGCATATAATTGGTCTCCACAGAAAATCACGGAATTATAATAAACAAATTGTGAGCAGGTAATATTGAGCTTTTAATTTGTTATTTTAAGCGCGCGGGAGTGAAGCTCCCAATTCCGGATTTCAGCCACCTGTCGTTAGAGAAGAAAGAATAATGAATAAAAAATGATAATTATAATAACTAGATATTAACAGTATAAAGAATGTATATATTAAGTAATATTAACAATATTTAATATTTACTACTTAAATTAAATCCAAATCTCTTTTAAAATAAACCTTAGCTCCCCGGCAACGGCGCCAAAATTTGATCGACTGGTACGACGAGGGAGATTATTCCCCGTCAGTGATCAGAATTAATAATTTATAAACCGCGTGACAATTAATCTCAATTCGATTGTGATCAGTGAGCACGGGTGTCGAACCACTGGGAAGTGCAGGTTTATATTAAAAAGAATCTTTTAGGATCAATTCAAGCGGAAAGAATATTATCAATTAAAATGGTTGGTGGTAACTGCTCCGATTGGGTCGAAGCGAAAACAAAGTAATTTTAATAAAGCTTAGTAAAAATGCAGTTAAGTTGGTGGATTGAGCGGAACTTGGGTGAGAAGTCCATTTGAATATCAATTAAACAATTTATGTTTATAAAATCCTCACTATAGTAATTATGTATGGTGGTTCTTCCAACTACAAGAAGGAAGTCCCAAAAAGATTATGAATACAGGACCGGCAAGTTTATCCCCGAAAAGAATGGAGTATCGCTACCCACCTTAAATGAGGAATAAAGCATACTGGTTTGTATTCATACCAATAAGAACCATTGCATAATTATATAATTGCAATCACAGATGTACAATTATATGATATTATATTCGGCAATAGTGTGCGGTACAACCTTCACAACTATGCAATCACATAATACAAATAGAGGGATGTTTATAAAATAGGATTGTAAAATGAATCCAACTTCATCCTCACCCAAGCTTGGAGTATTAGCTACACATCACTGGAGGATAAAATCCTTTATCCAGGCAAGCTTTTGGGGGTCACGGGATGGAAAAAGAAATAAAAGCGGTAATTAATTGACGGAATAAATAAGGAAAATGGCAGAAAGTAAATAAAGAAAAGTGACTGAAGTAAATAAAGAAAAGAAAGGACTAAAGTAAATACAGAAAAGAAAGACTTAAATAAATAAAGAAAAAGGCAGAAAAAGTAAAGAACAGTTCTCAAATGAGAACTGAGCCATGCATAAAAAGGAAAATAACAGAATCGGAAATACTGAAATTAAAGACTTAATCGGATAGAACAGTTCTCAAGTGAGAACTGAGCCAGGCATTGTAAAGAAAAATGACAGAATTGGAATTGACTGAAAATTGAAACTACCGATTGAAATGCGAAAATAAACTGTAACTTGCATTAAAATAAAGCAGAGTAATGATTCAGAGCTTAAGTCATGAACCCTCGAAACGTCGTCGTTACATTCCTATTTATAGAAGGAAAAGGTAAAAGACGCTATTGCCCTCAAAATATCTAAAAATATCTCTTTAGCCCGCAGCCGCCATTGTCTATCGATAGCGAAGGGTCGCTATCGATAGAAGTGCTATCGATAGCGAATCTTGGCTATCGATAGTCAAGGTCAAATTTTGACTTTCTTTGCAGATTTCAACGTCTGCTCTTTTGGTACTTCCCTCGGCTGCTTTGGATCGTCTTCGGACGTTCCTTTGATTCGAGATGCTCTTCAGGGCTTCATCGGTGACGACTTTATTTAATGGTAATCTGCACATATTTCTTAAAACAGAGATTAAACCCAATTGCACAGATATTCATGTAAAACACTATTTATTAAACAATTATATATATAAGAGAACATCGAAATACCATAGTTGAATGGTATGATTGGGGTACAATCACACTCCCCAACTTAGGTTTTGCTAGTCTCTTAGCAAAAAGCTAAATCTATAAATTGAAAAGCCACTTTCGCAGGGAAACGCGATTGCATTTAGCGTATGCAATAAGCCTTTTAAACCACTAAGTTACCTTTCGTGGACGAGTGCAGTCTCGTGAGAGTTTGCAGAAATGATACTCACAAACATGAATAAATAAAAGAATTGGTTAGAAAGAATTTTAACAATATACTATGTACACCGTAGGAGTTTTATCCACTGATATATCATCATTCATAATTGAACATTTATAATACAAGAAATGCTATCTTTAACAGGAAATTAGCAAGTGTTCAATGTGTAGTGAGGTTGAACTTGATAAAAAATCAAAATACTGTAAATAAGAGTATGAGAGTTAACCCATAGTTAGTTTCAACTTCAAAATTCTCACTGATGGTCACTCGCAAGGATGTTCACTCTGAAAAGGTTAGTAACCCAGAGTTCCCAAATGGAAATATACAAGTATAAAACTTATATATTAAGCTCTAATTTAACGACCAAAGAGAGATGAAATAACAGAGTTATATATGCAGAGATACAATTCATACATAAATAAAACTTAAATAAACAAGTAATCACAAGAGAATAATGCACAATATTTTAAAATCAAAAAGGTCTTTATAGGCTTGTAATGATTTTGGTTGTAACAAAAAGAGTTGAAGACTGCAAAATTAGGATGGTTGTAATTTGTTCAGGTTACTACCCTAACCATCTTAAATACCTAACCTAACCCTGACTATAACTTAAAAAGTTTAACTACAAGAAACAAAGAAGTTTTCAAAAAGAAACTGTCCATGCTCAACACTGAGCATCATCTCATATCACTGCTCATCCCCAGATGGGATGTCGAATCTCTGATCAGGCTGTGGCTCATCAAAAAGTGCGCGGTCGGCCTGAGAAATAGGCTCGCCGTCCATACGACGCCACATAACCCGGAGCTGGGCGGCCTGCCTCTCCATCATATCTGTCTGCCTGGCAAGCTGGGCGGACTGCCTATCGAGCTGGGCAGACTGCCTCTGCTGAATGTGTAGCAATGCCCTCAGTCTCTCTAGGATCTGAGTGAAACATCCCTGAGAACTGGCATCTGACGGAGCAGCTGGAGTCGGAGTCGGAGCTGGAGCAGGAGCAGGAGCAGGCTCTGATGGACCAGCGGTCTCAGCACGTGGCCTCTTCGGCCTAGCAGCCATACTCCTCGCAAGTGTAGTCGGGGTGATAGGACCCTCGCCCCATCGCAGTGGCTCATCGGAGACAACACCCGCACCCAATGCAAATGCAGTAATCATCTGGGGGTACGGCATGTTGCTCCGTGGCTGAGTGGCAATGAAGGTGCGTATCTCGCTGAAGATCAATGCCGCGATATCCATGGGGTGGTCGCTCAGAAACTCCAGCAATAGCCTAACCGACTCCACTGGTATCTGTGAATCTGTGCCTCTAGCCCTCAGATTGCAGTAGAGCAGCTTGTTCATAGCTGCGTACGATGGATGCATGTTCCCGGTCGTAAAGTACATACCGTCGAATAGACTCCGGTCCACACACACCGCATCGGCGCACTGACTCTCTGTCAGCTGTAAGTAGGTGCTCTCTGCCGCTGATACTGATGGACGCCCGCACCCCAGATAGGTAGCGATGTCGTCTATAGTGAATCTGACTGGGCGGCCCCCAACCTCTGCCTGCAGTGTCTCGGGCTGATCCTCGGCTGGGTGTGCTGTGGTGTAGAACTGGCGCACCACGCTAGCCATATACCCGGCTCCCTTCCTCAGCCAGGTGCTGAGGTGTCTATCCTGCAGGATCTCCACCAGTAAGCCCTCATATCGGAAGGCCTTCGGATCCACGTACCTCTCGACATTGAAGTTCCGCGACGAGAGGATCACTGGCCAGGGTCTAGCAGCTCGCCGGGTCGGTACTCTCCTCGACCCGGTCTCGGTCTCGGCATAACTCTCAAAGTCGTGAGACATGCGCGGCTCGCCTGTCTCGCCAATATCTGGCTGCTCATAAATGTACTCCTCTCGTGGCGGCTGGGCTGAAGACTGACCCCTATCAGATGGTCTCTGCACTGGCACAGGCTGCCACTCAGAATCTGAACTGTCGGGAGAGTCTGGCTGTGCTGGCTCCTGAAATGCCACGCCCTTCCGGCCGGTGGTCTTTTGGCGAACCATAGCTCTGTATATATTTTTTTTTAGAACCACACGGCAGTAGATAGGAACATAGTTAGCAGTAGAATTTTTTTTTCAGAGGCACTCAAATATATATTTCTTTTTTCAATAATAAGCACACACAGCACAGTCAACTCATTTAACCCACATGACAATTCTTTTTTTTTAAATCCTATCAGGACTTGCCTAACATCCAGGCTATGTTCAATAACTCTTTTAATCACGTGCACCAATGCATGCATGCCCATGCATGCCATGCATTCCCATGCATAGCCTAACATCCAGGCTTAATTTCACAGCTCCACAGATTAACAACTCCACAGATTCAGTGTAACAAACGCAAGGACAAGTTTCATTATTATTTTAAACTCCAAAAACCTAATACTCTATTCTAACTTTTTACATGCAATAACCACGTAAACTAAGTCATGCTATGATAATTTACACAAAATTAAGCCAATTTAAAAAAAATTCAAATTTTTAGAATATGAACGGGTACTCACGTAGTATGGAAGGTGGAAAAGTCTCTGAAAAACCAACTGCCCTCGCCGAAATGTGAAGCTCGTGCAAAAATGCGTCAAAAATGGAACGCAGCAAATGTGAAAACTGATCGGGCAGAAAAGTGGTATACTGCGCAAGGATCGCTATGGAATCGACCCTGCGCGAAATGGAGGCCTGGGGTGGTCGGAAAGTGAGCTTGAAGGTGAAGGGACACGGCGGTAATGGAGTTTTCAGGCGGAATAACGGTGGAAATGGACGGTTTTTTCACGCGGGAAACACTTAAAAAGCATATCTTCGCGATCTCTATCGATAGCGAACAGCCGCTATCGATAGCCAATAGGTTCTGTCCCGCAGTTATATTTTTTTGAATTTTTGAATTCCTCTATCGATAGCGAACAGCCGCTATCGATAGAGAAGTCAAAATTTTGACTTTTTCCCATTTTTGGCTTATTTTGACTAAATTATCATATTAACTACTCTAAACACTATTTTAAATGCATAAAAGACACCTCAATACCCATGGTTTGCTAAGTTATCGAAAAAATTGGCAACTTTACGGCTCAAAATTGGGTACTACGGGGGTCCTAAACTCTAACAACAATTAACATGGCTCAACAACTCGAAAGAAATGGCCTTAAATCATTTTTCAAAAATGTGCACAATATTCTCAATTGATTAACAAGTTATTTGCATTCTAGCACACGCATGATTTGAACATTTATGCATAATATAACAGGAAAGCAATAACCAAGGATTTGATAGGATGAATATTTAAGTCCCAAGAAATAATCGAATGGTTCAAAATTTGCTTTAAATGTCATAAGTCTCCACTTTATAACAGGTTTTATCAATTACTCAAATTGCCAAATATAAAGATTTAAACCAAGTTCGTGCATGTGCGAGATTGAATACAGGCTAATCACAGTAAAGTTATCAATTAATGTATAGAAAATAGACAACTAGAATTGATATAAATGAAAGAATAAACTCACATTGTAATACATGTTTATTTATCAAATTCTATACAATTAATCTTTACATATATCATACTGGGTTAACATGTATACAAGAATGATAACAATGAATAGTGAATTTCTTATGTATATACAAATTAAATGAACCAATAAATAAATCAATTATATTTAAATGCATAACATATTAACAGAAATATACAAACCCTCCCCAACTAGAAGTAAACATTGTCCTCAATGTTTAACCAAATGGTACGACTAGAAGAATGTATGAACAAGGGAATGGGTGGGTGGGACTAAGTTTAACGTCTTCAGCTAGACGAGAAATTCCTCGTTTAATCAAACTGGTAGGTTGGGTCTTCCAAACTGACAGACTCAATTACCAAACCATCCTGAATGCCCTCACTATCGGTAATACCCTCGATAAAAGGCTTAAGCCTTTGTCCATTCACAAAGAAGGACACACCAGTACGAGGGTTTTGAATTTCTACAGCACCGTGAGGAGTAACCCTAGTTACTACAAAAGGTCCATCCCAACGAGATCGAAGCTTACCAGGAAATAGCCTTAATTTAGAGTTAAACAGCCACACCTTCTGATTAGGTTCAAAAGATTTTCTGTTGATGTGTCTGTCATGAAACTCTTTCATTTTGGCTTTAGCAATTTTAGAATTCTCGTAAGCCTCACGCCTAATCTCTTCGAGCTCATTTAACTGAAGCTTGCGGTGAGAACCCGCTTCCTTCATTTCAAAGTTAAACTTCCTAATGGCCCAAAGTGCTTTATGCTCTAACTCGACCGGGAGATGACACGGTTTGCCATAGACTAGACGGTACGGAGACATACCAATAGGGGTTTTAAAAGCAGTCCTATAGGCCCACAATGCGTCATTTAAACGCAATGACCAATCCTTTCGATCGGGCCTGACAGTTTTCTCTAAGATATGCTTTATTTCCCTATTTGAAACCTCCACTTGCCCGCTAGTCTGAGGATGGTAAGGGGTTGCAACTTTGTGAGTGATGGAATATTTAGCTACGAGAGTTGCAAAGGGTCGATTGTTAAAATGTGACCCTCCATCACTGATGATGGCCCGTGGAAACCCAAACCTAGAGAAAATGTTCTCTTGGAGGAAATTCAGTACCACCTTGTGGTCATTGGTCTTAGTGGCTATGGCTTCTACCCATTTGGACACATAATCTACAGCCACTAAGATGTATTCAAAGCCATGCGAAATCGGAAAAGGTCCCATGAAGTCGATGCCCCAAACATCGAAAATTTCGACGATCAAAATAGGGTTAAGAGGCATCATATCCCTTCTAGACATAGAACCCATTCTTTGGCAGTTTTGACAGGACTTACAGAAGTCCAATGCATCTTTGAATAATGTGGGCCAAAAGAACCCACACTGCAAGACTTTAGCGGCAGTCTTTTTCCCGCTAAAGTGTCCTCCACATGCTAGAGTGTGGCAGAACTTCAAAACGTCTTGCATTTCACCCTCAGGAATACACCTACGTATGACCTGGTCAGCACAGTACTTAAACAAGAGAGGATCTTCCCAATAATAATATTTTATTTGCGAAAAGAACCGATCCTTCTCTTGTTTCGACCAAAGAGATGGTACAAGGCCTGTGGCATGATAGTTCACTATATGAACATACCAGGGTAAGGTGGAATGAGTGACAGCAAAAAGCTGCTCATCAGGGAAAGAATCCCTAATAGGCGTAGGGTCACTCTCTTCTTCAACTACAATCCTAGAGAGGTGGTCAGCAACGACATTCTCAGACCCTTTCTTATCCCTAATCTCAAAATCGAATTCTTGCAATAAGAGAATCCACCTAATCAGCTTAGGCTTAGTCTCTTTTTTAGAGAGTAGGTACCGCAAGGCGGCATGGTCTGAGTACACAATAGTCTTCGATCCCCACAGATAGGATCGGAATTTATCTAGAGCAAAAACTACGGCAAGCATCTCTTTCTCAGTCGTAGTGTAATTTAACTGAGCCTCATTCAATGTTTTGCTTGCGTAGTAAATAACAAAAGGGGCCTTATCTACCCTCTGACCCAACACCGCCCCCACAGCATAATCGGAGGCATCACACATTAGCTCGAAAGGAAGTGACCAATCAGGAGCTCGCATGATAGGTGCCGAAATCAACATTAAGCGCAGTTTATTGAAGGACTCTATACAGGCTTTATCAAAGTTAAATTCTACATCTTTAGCTAGCAGATTACACATTGGTTTTGCTATTTTGCTAAAGTCTTTAATAAAACGCCTATAAAATCCTGCATGTCCAAGGAAGGACCGGATCTGCCTAACAGTAGTAGGAGGAGGTAGTTTTGCAATTAAGTCTACCTTAGCTTTGTCTACCTCTATTCCCCTACTAGAAATGATATGCCCTAGCACAATGCCCTCACGAACCATAAAATGGCTCTTCTCCCAACTCAAAACAAGATTTGTCTCACAACATCTCTTAAGAACTTTTGAGAGATTAGAGAGGCTGTGAGACCCCAAAATTTTCAATAGTAAATTTTCTTAATTATTATTATTTTATTTTATTTATTGCACACATGGAATTTTGTTATTGGCCATAGTGTGCCATGTGGACACTTTTTGAGAAGGGTGCATGAGAGTATTATGAATGCATT
>JAESVK010052038.1:0-14598 GCA_017140935.1 Hamamelis virginiana | reverse complement strand
TTTTTGTGTGAAATATTCTCTCAGAGGTGCACCACAAGTGACCTCAGGCATCCCACTCCCACCAACAAAATTGAGCAATTGCCGTGCCTTACAATGTTGAGTTTTTTCATTGTGGGTAAGAGAAGAGGTTTTCACCTAAGTGAGGTACATGGCTTGTATAAAAAACAGAATATGGAATGAATAATTGTTTTCTATGTATTAATCTGTTGGCAATCTGCCATATATATATACAGCTTTACATGGAAGCATATGAAAGTTGAAAAATGGCAAAAATGTAGGAACCGGATATACACCTAACAGCTATTAGTTTTGAACACAAAAAACTAAATACGCAAAATCAGGAACAGATAACCAGCTTCAGTTATTGACTTGAATTTGAAATATTTCCATGATTCTCTCTAACATGCCCCCACAAGACAGAGGCTCCATTGGAGACGACGATTTTGAGACGCAACTGGTCATGGCGAAATCTGGAGAGTGGTTTTGTCAGCAAGTCAGTAAGCTGATCATGTGTTGAAACGTGAGACGCTCGAAGAATTCCGGATGCAACTTTGTCTCGTTCAAAATGAAAATCTATGGTGATGTGTTTCATTTGCGAGTGAAATATTGGATTTGCACAAAGATAAGTAGCACCCATACTGTCACAATAGATGGTCGGTGTAAGAGTTTTGACTCCGAGTTCCTGGAGAAGAGATAGAACCCATAGGAGCTCAGCAGCAGTTGTGGTAACAGAGCGGTAGTCGGCCTTAGTCGAGGACCGAGCTACGGACTTCTGCTTGTTAGAACACCAAGAAATTAAGTTGACCCCTAAGTAAACGAGATAGGCTGATGTAGATGTCTGATCATGAAGATTCCCAGCCCAATCCACATCAGAAAAAGCATGAAGGTCGAAGGATTGATTTTTTTAAAGGTGCAGCCCATGATAAATAGTATTTTTCAAGTAGCGTAGTAACCTTTGACGGCTGTCCAATGTTTTTGAGAAGGGGCATGCATAAACTGAGCTAGTTTGTTAACAGCAAATGAGATGTCAGGCCGTGTGAGGGACAAATATTGTAGTGAACCAACCATGCGGATATTCAGTGGCATTAGTAACAGCCGAGCCATCATTGTGAGTGAGAACTTCAAAACTAGACAAAGGAGTAAAAGCCTCTTTGGCACCATCCATTTTGGTTTTCAGCAGTAGATCACGAATCTATTTATGTTGGCTGAGAAACATGCCTTGAGAAGTTGGAATGACCTCAACACCCAGGAAGTAATGAAGAGGACCGAGATCTTTTAGAGAGAACTTTTGAGACAAGGCTAGTGAGAATTGGTCCAAAAGCCGGGCATCATTACGTGTAACAAGTAAATCATCTACATAGACTAGAAAATAGATCAGGCTACAGTTAACATTATAGATGAACAAGGATGTGTCCGAGCGGGAGTTGGAAAAACCAAAAGATCGAGATGAGAAATTCTTCAACGCATTGTACCAAGCACGAGGTGCTTGTTTAAGTCCATATATAGCCTTGTGTAGCCAACAAACATAGAAGAGAGAGTATCATCAATGAACCCCGGAGGTTGCATCATGTAAACCTCCTCATTAAGAGTGCAATGCAAAAAAGCATTATTAACATCCATTTGGCGAATGGGCCAGTTGTTATTCAAGGCAAGAGATATGACTAACCAAATTGTAGTCGGCTTTACAACAGTACTGAAGGTGTCATGATAATCAACTTCGGGACGTTGATGAAATCCCTTGGCCACTAAACGAGCCTTGTAGGCAATACTACCATCAGGATTTCGTTTGATGCAGAACACCCATTTACACCCCACAATATTCTAAGAGGATGAACAGGGGACTAGCTCCCAATTACCATTTCTAGTGAGGGCATTAAGTTCTTCGGTCGTAACAGTCCTTTAAAGTGGGTCATGCAATGCGGCAGAAACACAGTTCGGCTCAAGTGAATCAGGTATGGTATGCTTGATGGTGGAGTTGACTTGTTTTGGTTTGGAAATGTTGTTTTGAGACCGAGTGACCATAGGATAAGTTCGATGAGATGAAATTGGTTTGGTGGAGGTGGGTAAGGGCACACTGTTGTGCTCGTCTGATGTTGGGACAGGTGTAGGAGTGATCTCAGTAGTGGAAGTTGGAGCGGGTGCAAGTGGTGTTTGATTATCTGTTTAAGCTAGTTGAGCCAAGCCATTGGACACTAAGATAGAAGACATTGGAACAGTGAAGTGTAAGGACTCAAGTGAAGCTAGAGAAGAGAAGCATAAACTCCATGATGTGTTATCCATGGTTGGCGTGGATGGGGAGCTTTTAGGGGCAAATGGAAATACATTTTCAACAAACTGGACGTGGTGGGAAGTATATAATTTATTGGTGTATAGATCTAAGCATTGGTAAGCACTTTGTGTGATTGAGTATCCTAGAAATACACATGGAGTGGATCGTGGATCAAGTTTGTGATTTGTGTAGGGATGAATCCATGGGTAACATAGGCAGCCGAAGGTCTTGAGTTTGGTGTAGTTAGGCCGGATATGTAACAATGACTCATAAGGTGATTTGTGTTGAAGAAGTGGTGTGGGAAGTCGATTTATGAGATATGTCGCTGTTTGAAAGGCAAAAGACTAGTAGGTTTGAGGAATGGATGCTTGGTGAAGGAGAGTAAGACTCGTCTCAACTATGTGACGGTGACGATGCTCGGCTAACCCATTGTGTTGAGGAGTGGGGGGGGGGGCCCCGAGGGGTGAGATGTTGAACCCCATGAGATTGTAAGAAGGATTTTAATTTCTAATATTCTCCTCCCAAATCTAAGTATAGTGTGACTAGTTTGGTTTTGAAATAAGTTTCTACTAAGGCTTTGAAGGTTGTGAATATACGCATAACATCAGATTTAAAAGAGGTTGGGTAAAGCCATGTGTATTTTGTAAAGTAATCCACAAAGATAACATAGTATTTGAAATTATTAATAGAGACAAGTAGAGAACTCCCCCATACATCAGAATACACGAGATCTAACGAATCACAACTAACTAGAGAAGATTCACCAAAAGAAAGCTTGTGACTTTTATTCCTTAAACATGAATTGCAATGGGAAAAAGACATAAAGGAAGATACTGATAAAGACATAGACTTAATAATCTTATGAAGGACTCGAGAGGAGGGATGTCCAAGTCGGTCATGCCGGTTCTCATACCAAGTAGAGCACATGGTTTATTGTTGAGGGAGCTTCCAAGGCGTGGCCACTCATACACGCCGTCCTTATTCGGGCCTTGCAACAGTCATGCCCCCATTTTGAGATCATTCACAACAAAAAAAGAAGGGAAAAATTCAATTGAGGTATTATTAGATTGACAAAACTTTGAAACAGAAATCAAATTTTTCTGAGTAGAAGGCACACATAATATTTGATAAAGAAAATTCTTTTGTATTGTGGGTAACATAAGCCGAACCAGTGTGAGTAATGGCTAAGCCAGAGCCATCACTAATAAGAACTTCATCACCACCTGCATAAATATCATGTATGGAGAGGTTGGCCAAGTCGCTTGTGACGTGATGGCTAGCCTCGGAATCAACTAGCCAATTCGAGTCACCATTGGTTATGGTGGTGGCATTGGCAACAGGTTGAGCAGAGGAATTTTGTAACTAAGACTTCAATGACCAGCAATAGCGAGCAATGTGACCGGGTTTGTCACAAAATTGGCAGATTGGAGGAGGGCCACGGTTGCTTGGCTTTCGATTTTAGGTGAATGGAGGCCCACAAGATGGATTAGTGTTTAGTGTGTTGAACTGGTTGTTGTGATGGCGGTTTGGAGAGTATTTGTTGAAGTGATGGGGTGAGGTGCGGGTGTAATTGACAGTCACATGGGTAGGGTCTGATTTGCTCTCATTTCGAGAGAGCATGGTCTCATGCTTAACAAGCTTGTCGTGAAGCTCTTAAAAGGATATTGGATTTTCTCGTGCTCGGACGGCAGCGGTAATCTCTTTGAACTCCAGGCCTAAGCCATTGAGGGAGTAGAGTATAAGATCATCATCGGTAAGTGGAGAATTAATTAGTGCTAGCTCGTCAGAAATACTTTTGACTTCTTGTAGGTATTCTGAAATAGTTGTTGATCCTTTGGATAGAAGATGTAGTCGTTCCTTTAAATGCATGATTCGTGACCGAGAGCTATTGGCATAAAGGCGAGCAGCTCTTGTCCAAGCATCATGAGAGGTTGGTGACGATGCAAGGAGGGACATAACTGGTTCAATGAGAGATGTGAGAATAGCATGTAGGAGGAGTTGATCCTGTCTTTGCCATATAATAAAGGCCGGGTTTGGCACAGCAGCATTATTCTCAGTTATGGTGGGTGGGGGACTCGGCTTGGAGCCATCAATAAATCCTAGAAGATCATAGCCGAATAGCAAGGAGTGGAATTGAGCCCGCCAGGATGGGTAGTTTGTAGGAGAAAGTTTGACAGGAAGTTGAGCAGCTGCGTTAATGGCGAAGAGATTTTGAGCTAGTGAAGGTGCATTGATGACAACAATGTTGTTTTGAGAGTGCCATAACAAAAAAAATAATAATAATGAAGCTGAGATTAGTGTTTGCTCGATAGAGCATTGATGGCAATGATACCATATAAAAAACAGAATATGGAATGAATAATTGTTTTCTATATATTAATCTGTTGGCAATCTGCTATATATATACAGCTTTACATCGAAGCATATGAAAGTTGAAAAATAGCAAAAATGTAGAAACCGGATATACACCTAATAGCTATTAGTTTTGAATACAAAAAACTAAATACACAAAATCAGGAACATATAACCAACTTCTGTTATTGACTTGAATTTGAAATATTTCCACGATTCTCTCTAACAGCTTGAATCTCAGAGGAGAACTACGTATCAAATACCTTGAGAGAGTTAAAGATGTGAAGGATGATAAAGAAGCCAATTTGGTCGGAAAACAAATCCTCTGTTGCTTGGACTTGTCTTGGGAAATTAACGGCGAATCCGAATTGCAAAAGAGGAATGCTGAACAGATAATTGAAGGCCTTGAACCTCACCCAAATCTTGAATGGTTGGTCATACAAGAATATAATGGTATCCATTTCCCATTTTGGATGAGGAATCTAGTTATGAGAGCTGCAATTTTTATTGGGCTTCAAAACTGCAAAAACTGTTTGGAACTTCCACCATTTGGAAAACTACCGTCTCTAAGAATTCTTGCAATAGAAGGAATGAATCATGTGGAGTACATCGATAATGAATCTCATGGTGGAGCTATGAAACAATTTCCATCTTTGGAAACGCTCAATATATCCAATTTACAGAGTTTGAAAAGGCTGTCAAGAGAGGAAGGAAGAGAGCTACTCCCTCATCTTACAAGCTTAACTATTACCGATTGCCCAAAATTGACCTTGCCATGCCTTTCATCGCTCAAAGAGTTAAAGAGTATTGAGATGTAGTGAGGTATTATTAAGTTCCATCTCAAATCTTCAGTGTCTAACCTCCCTCTTTTTTACCGACAACCATGAGGTAATTTCTTTTCCAGATAGGATGCTGCAAAACCTCACTGCTCTTCAAACACTACGAATTCTTAACTTCACGAAGCTTGAAGTGTTCCCTACAGAACTGGGAAGCCTCATTGTTCTAAACTCATTTCGTATCAAAGGGTGTCATGAGCTTGAGTGTTTGCCAAAGCAAGGTCTAGTTGGCCTAGCTTCTCTCCAATATTTGGACATTAAGAACTGTAATAAGTTGAAATATTTGTTCGAGGGGTTGCAATTCCTCACTGCCCTTGAGACCTTGGTGGTTGAAGGTTGTCCGGAGCTGGTGGCTTTGCTAGAGGGTAGTAAACACCTCAATTCTCTTCAAAGTTAGTGGTTTTGCCAGAAGTATTGCAACATGTCCCTGCACTCCAATCTCTATCTATATCAGATTATCCAGAGCTAGAATCATTGCCCCACTGGCTGGGAAACCTCACCTCTCTTCTGTTCTTCTGCTTAAATTCAACATTTTGTTTTGTTTTTTTTTTTTGTTTTTTGGGTGGGAAAGATCGAGGAGAGTATGGATTGCATTTTCAGGAGAAAAAAGATGATAATTAAGATGATTGCAGATATGGGAAGAAAGGATGATAATATAAATCCAATTTGTATTGCGTGCATTACAATTAGACTGCTAAGTCTGCTCAAATTAAGTTGATATATATAAAGTACTTATCACGATCAACCAGTCGAGGGGGGGCAGTGGGAGCTAGAATGGCTCTTGTTATTTCTCTCATGAGTTTGTCCTCACCTGAGTTTATGTGAGGACATGACATTTTAGCCAGTGTAGAATATATATTTCAAAAATCCAATAGTTGTATTAAATATTCTTCTTATACATATCATGTGCAATCTATCTCACAAATATTGCATTGTTCAAAGATCCCTAGAAGATTTCTAAAGTGGAGCAAGGCAAAGTTCATGCCTGGGATTAATCTATTAAAAAAACTCTTTTGTTTTTGTTTTTGTTTTTTTTTTTTTTTTTTGGGGTGTGTGTGAGAAAACAACCCTACACTTGATATTATATTATTTCTTTATAATGAGGTTTTACTATTAGAATAAGAAGGGTCAAACTAGAATTAGCAATTAATGACTACTCAAAAAGTTATTGTTACAATGATTATTAGGTCCCATTTTGATATAACTTTTTCTAGAGCTCAAAATACTAGATTTAAATAGATTGGGTGAGTATCATGTATTTCTAGGTGACGCGACAGATGACCAGATGATTGGCCAAAAATGAATTCCTTTACTTCCGCAATAATCACTTTTAAGATAAAATTTTTATTGTGTGAAAAGATGATTTAATTTGGAATTCCCTACAAAAAACTCACAGAGGGAAATCAAATTCAACTTGGAAAAATGAAGTAATAATCATGCTAAATCAAAATAAGAGAACGATCCCACATCTGATAATCCTACCGCCACATTCTGCCACGTCAAACTAGTCTGCTTGCTTGTAAGTGATTATATCAGATGACAGATGTCTCGCTTAAAAAAAAACAAAACAAAACAAAACAAACAAACACCGGTCTTGGGTACCAAACAGTCAAACCCCCTCCAAAGAAGTGAAGAACCCTCTCCTACCAGTAAACTGGGAGTAGTAAAACCCCTCCTTCAATTTCATTATTTCAATAATTCATTTCTTCACAGACCCAAGTTTTCTTCTTCTTCTTCTTATAAAATTTGTTACTAGCAAACAGTTCAAAAGAGAAAGAAGATCAAAGGCAAATAAATTATCGATCGAAGATGAGAGTTGAGATATTGATTGTTCAATTTGTTGGCCCTTGCATGGAGCTCTGCAAGCACCTGGCAATGGCATCCCTCAATTTCAATGCTACCCTCATCATTTCTTCTAATCTCTCACGCTAAACGCCAATTAAATACCCTCTGATTTCTCTTTCTTCATTTTACATACTCTCTCTCTTTTCTTCATTTTTTATATGCCCTGTGCATATAGAAAAAACCCAGAGATAAGAAACAAGTAAAGATGATGAGAGGTGAAATCTTTGTGGTTACAGGTCCAGGCCAGGGACATCTCTTTCCCTGTTTAGAGCTTTGCAAACACCTCGTAACCCGCAATTACACTTCTACCCTTGTCATTCCCTCTAATCTCTCCTCATCAATCCCTGATCTTACCCAATTCCCACTCATTCAAATTGCACAAATCGCCGGTTCTTCTGGTCCTCCGATGCCGGAATCTGACCCACTCCGTCAACAGTCGGTTCTCGATCTCGAGGCTCACCTAACAAAGCGATCAAATTTTCCAGATTTGTCCCGCCCTCTCTGTGCCATTATCGACTTTCAATTGGGCTGGACCAAGGGAGTTTTCTGGAAATTCAACATTCCTGTAATTGGGTTCTTCACGTTCAGCGCGTGTGCTGCCGCCATGGAGTGGGCCGCGTGGAAAGATGATGTAGGGAACATGATTCCAGGTGAGGTCCGATTACTTTCCGGGTTACCCCAATCTATGTGTCTGACGTACTCAGATCTTAAAAGGCGACCCGGTGGACCCCCACCTAGTTCTGGTTCGAACCGGCCACCTGGTAGAGGCGGCCCGCCTAAACTTGGTGACCAACCACCGTGGGTACCGGCAATAGAGGGTTCATTGGCTTTGATGTTCAACACGTGTGATGATCTGGAGCGTCCGTTCATTGACTACATGAGTAATCAGATGGGCATGCCAGTATGGGGTGTGGGCCCACTCTTGCCTCAGCAGTGCTGGAAGTCTTTCGGTTCACTAATTCGTGACCAGGAGATCCGGTCACAGAAACGCCAGACCAATTATACAGAGGATGAGGTGATCCAATGGTTAGATTCAAAGCCACGTGGATCTGTTTTATACGTATCATTTGGAAGTGAAGTAGGCCCCAGTATGGAGGAGTATCCTCATTTGGGTGAGGCATTAGAAGAGTCAACCCTGCCATTTATCTGGGTGATCCAACCCGGGTCGGGGCGACCCGAATTTCCGGGTGGGCAACCTGGGAGTGAAGAAGGTTACTTTCCTGATGGGCTGGATAAGAAAGTGGGAGAGAGAGGTTTGATAATATGTGGATGGGCTCCACAACTGTTGATATTGAGTCATCCATCGACCGGTGGATTTCTGTCTCACTGCGGATGGAATTCGACGGCAGAAGCGATTGGGCGTGGGATTCCATTTTTGGCGTGGCCAATACGTGGCGATCAAAATTATAATGCAAAGTTAGTGGTGGAGCATTTGAGGGTTGGGTTCATGGCCACATCAGGAGGTGCATCAAAGGAAGATATATTGAAGGGAATTGAGAGGTTAATGGGAGATGAAGAGACTCATAAACGGGCAGCAGCGCTTTGTGCTAAATTAGAGCATGGTTTTCCCACGAGTTCTGAGGCTTCTTTCGATGCTTTTGGAGATTTTATTTCCCAAAACACTGCTTAAGATTTGAAGTATGATTTGTTTCACAATTGTGTAGGCTTATTTTCCAAATTAAGTTAATTTTAGAAGTTTGAATAATTGATGTTGATTTATGTCATTCCCATTTGCAGAACCATTCATTCATTTGACAAGTACTTTAAAACACATAAATTGCATGAGACATAAATACGCACGAATCATCAAGTCAACATATGCTTATATAAGATTATCTTGTCATGAAGCTCATAAATAATTGTGTGGTACATATTTTAAAAAACTGACAGTTAGATTAGATAATGTATTTATGCATGTCATATTAGCCAAAAATCACAGTGATCCAACGGTTAGTTTTTCGGAAATGTCACTAGGAAAAACTGTGATCGTTTTATGCGGTCTTTGAAATTCTAACATTGGATCATTGTGATTTTTGGCATGCTTAACATTCATAAATATAATATCTTATCAAATGATTAGTTTTTCAAAATATACATCCTATAATTATCTATGAGCTTCATGCTTACATAATTCGATCATGTATATGCTGACTGCATAAATACGTCCAAGTGTGTCAATTTTATTTGAAGAAAGCAAAACCATTACGGTTCTCTTGTTAGTGGGGTTACAGGATGTGCAGATGATACAAGTGAGTGGTCCCTTCTACTCGGCAATCTTTCACACTTGCATTCTTCAAAGATCCATTGAAGATGCCATAGTGGAGCTGGGATTACAATAATTTTGTCCCATGTATGTTGTTTTTTCTACTTAAAACTTCTTTAGTTGTAGTTGTTTGTATGCCCCACTTGTAATTTTTCTTATTAACTGTTTCATATTTTATGAGAAAAATAAATTCTTGATTTTTTAGAAACAACCCTACATTTGATTAGGTTTCTTAATATTTTTTATTTATTTATTATTTTATTTTTTATAAAGAGGTTTTGCTATTGGACTAAGAAGAGTGAGACTAGAGTGAGCAATAAACGAGGACCGCAACGCAATGGAGATCATCATATATCCCATTTTCGTGTCCCACTTTTTCATAAAAGTCGACCTTGAAAATTCAAGTATAGGTATTTTTTTTAAAATGAGTTTTTCTAAATGAGCTTTCGAGAGGGGATAGGAAGTTAGGCCATTAAAGTAGGACATATG
Organism: Hamamelis virginiana; assembly: GCA_017140935.1. Taxonomy (NCBI): domain Eukaryota; kingdom Viridiplantae; phylum Streptophyta; class Magnoliopsida; order Saxifragales; family Hamamelidaceae; genus Hamamelis; species Hamamelis virginiana. Next base: position 4,544 of record JAESVK010052038.1, on the reverse strand, counting down.
ATCTCCACTCAGTACGACGAGTAAAAATTAAGAGATTTACACCTCGTTCGGATTAGCTTTGTTTAAAATTATTTTTAAAAATTAAAATGCCACTAGATGTAAAGAGATTTTAGGCAAAGCTATTCCAAACATGGCTTTAATATGAAAACTTTAAAGAGACAGTTCACCAAAAGTGATTTTAGGCAGAACTAATCCAAACGAAAGCTTAATTTATTTGGAAGAAGTTGAGATTCTAAAACTTGTTATGAGCATTGATTACATCATATCTTAAGAAAGAGAACCGATTCAACCCCTCTTGGTCCATTCTCCATTGTTACAAGAGCATTGGTTTGTCATCTTCAATTTAACCATTAGACAACAAAAATCAAGCAATGGAACAAAGGCAGTCCACCATTAATGTTCCACTCTTAATTTTATTGCAAGAACTACAACTCTTGGCAAATCAATATGCAGTCTTTTTCTAATGGCAATCTCTTAAAAAGTTTGGGATGTAACTTCACATGGCCGGGATATCAATAACCAAATCAGAAAATGGAGCTGAAAATGTGCTCTATTGTGTTTTAGTCTAAGCAAGAGTTCCCAAGGGTGAATAATTGCCCTAGGAAATTTGGAATTCCCTACAACAAACTCATATCGAGAAGAATTGAATTCAACTTTTATAAAAAGAAGTATGAATCATCCCAAGTGGAAGAAAACGAATCGCCAACTAAATACACCTTCAGAATCAATGAAACCATCAACAACATGAAGGCACTTACAAATGAGGCATCTACTTAATTGCTATGTTTAAACCTTGGAGCAATTTCTTGCAAAGTCCATCAAAAGAAGCTCCTCATCAATTGATGGAATCAATCTCATGGATCATTCTAATTTTGAAATTTTCCAACTTACATAAATTAAAAATGTTATTCAACAATCCATTTTAGGCGAATCTCCACAATTCCTCTCTACCTTACCAACAAATCCTTGTTACTTAATGCACATATTTTCAAGGAAAAATGGACATATATCATGTTTTCAATTAAGAATAAAAAATTGAAAACTGGTCTTGACAAATCGATCTAATTGGAATACTAAAGCAAAATGTTCCTCCCATTTAACTGAAAATATAAATTTGTAATCTTGTATAATAGATATTACATGTATAGAAGTACATAATGCTAATGTGTAAAACTCTTCAAAGAAAATGGTTGTAAGCTCTACTAGCCCTCCAATTTAAGTTGTCAAACTGTCTGCCAAGCGCGATTACAAACTCCTTCTTTCCAGTAACCTGATCAACGGTAGGCATCAAACATAAACCCGAGTCCCTTGCTTATTAATATCACACACTCTATTTGTGGGGAATGATGACATGAAGATTGCAACTTTAAATCTCTTCTGCAACACCAAATTTAGGATACCAAGCCCCTGCCTTTTTGTATCTTCAGCAAACTTAGGAAAAGGATGACAACTCCTACCTCCACCATAATCATATTTAGGGCACGTTTGGTTCGCAAGAATGGTTTGGAATGGGCACCCCATTCCTGGGTTCTTTCCCATACCAGTATTTGGTCATGTCAGGAATGCTATGGATAAATCAAATTATATTCCCATTCTAGTGTTTCTCTTAGCCTAATTTGATGCAAGAATGGAATCAAATTTGATGCAATTTTTCAAACTACCCTATTGATAGTGGTTAGTCACTTAATCCTACATATAATAATTCAGACAAATTATGCCTTTGAAAATGCCTTTACCATCATGCTATAATGCCTTTGCAAAATTTAAGATATCAGAAGACAAGAAAATGCAGCTAACTAGAATTTTTGGTGTTATCAAGTTCAATCCACTCTTTTGAAATTTGATCTCCAATTGTAGAAACCAAATTCCAGATTCATTATGCTAATCCACAAAATGCTTTTAACTTAGAGTTCAACAAGAAATTCTTCTTCACTTCTAAGAGAAATATTGAAATAATCATAAATTTTGCATTGTGGGAAAAGATATCAAGAAGCACTATATATATATATATATATAGAGAGAGAGAGAGAGAGAGAGAGATCATTTGGCATTAAAAATGGATGGGAGTAAGTGTTTGATGAAGTTTTCTTGCACCATGGATGAGGAAAATAGATTCAATAATTAATGGAGACAACTCGTTTTCAGAATATATTTTTGCAGTGTCATTTTTTGAGATCTTCTCCATGGTCCTTTTCCTGAGAGAGGAAATCCAATTTCTCTTTCTTCTTCAATATTGTCGTGTAGAGCATTATTAGCTAGCTATCAATTTGAAATATGAACAAGATATGCCATCAACATGTCACTTTTCATTTTACATATGTATGGTGTACTTGTTCAAATTGTTTGTTTTTATGGGAAGGGCGGAGTCTTTCATTTTGATTTGAAAGACTCAGCTATGAGCAACTCCAATGGTTATATCCAAATTCATTCCTTGGATTTACTGCTATGAAATGTCTAACCATTTAGATACAAGTGCTCAAATTGTAGTGGATTCATTATTTTTTTATTTGGCTCCTCTCTTTATTTATCTCTTTCCCTAAACCAAACACAAGTTTTCGTACACTTTTATGTATCTGGTAGAAAAATGGATGCATTCAAAACTTGATCCAAAATCCAAAATTGGATCAAGTTTTGCATCCTATTCATTTTGAATCCACCATTAGAGCACCATTTTTGGCATCTAGATGCAAAATAAATAAATAAATTTGCATCTCCTTTTGAATCCACTATTGAGTATTGGAGATAGCTTTAGGGGTAGAATTTTTGGGATTGAAAAGAGATTCCAATGAACCAATTAGAATACCCTTTCGTGACAAATTGGCTATTTAATATTAATTAATTAAAATATAGTATGAAATTTGGTAGTTACTGAAGAAAGTAATAAAATAATTCAGAGAAATACATAACAATTTTGCAAGTGAAAAATACCAATTCATCACTCTGATCCATAATCATTCAATAAACTGGGAAAAGGTTTAATTCGTGGGACTTGGGAAAACAAATTCAAACAATTCAACAAGAATTCCAGAATTATGTGAGATTACAACTGAACAAAGGGAGGTAATCCAACGGCCACCACTCTGCCGCATCAAAAAGGGCATTTTCCCCCGACATCTGATCTGATATCCAATAACAGAGAGCATTCACACTGACCCAGCTAGCTTCTTGAAGTCTTTGGATGGTTCCCATTTCCTTTCCTACCAAACAGTCAAACCCTTTCCTAGCTCCTATCAGTAAACTTGAAGTAGTAATAATTTATTTCTTCGTACCCAAGTTTCCTTCTTCTTTCTTCTTATAAAATTTGTTTGACAAACAGCATTCAGTTCAAAAGAGCAGAGAAGAAGAAATCATCATCGATCGAAGATGACAGCAGAGATATTGATCGTTCCATTTTTTGGGCAGGGCCATCTCTTCCCTTGTATGGAGCTCTGCAAGCATCTCGCATCTCGTAATTTCAATGCTACCCTTATCATTTCCTCTAATCTCTCTTCATCCATCCCCTCCTCTATCCGTCAATTCCCTCTTGTTCAAATCGCTGAGATTTCCGCCTCTCCTCCGCCTCCTCCGCCTTCTACGCTTCCGCCGGGATCTGACCCACTTCTCCAGCACCGCCACCACCACCAACATATGGCTATTGGCCTTGAAGCTCTCTTATCTACCCGAACCGGAAGCTTGACCCGACCCATCTGTGCTGTTCTCGATGTTATGATGAGCTGGAGTGCTGAAATCTTCAAGAAATTTGATATCGCCACGGTGGGATTCTTCACCTCCGGCGCCTGCTCTGCCGCCTTAGAGTATGCTGCGTGGAAAGCCCATGTTGAAGATATCAAACCCGGTGAGGTCCGTTTGCTTCCCGGTTTACCCGAAGATATGGCTTTGACCCACTCGGATCTCAAAAGAAAGCCTCACGGGCCTCCGCATCGCAGCCCCGGAGGCGGCCCGCCTGGTCCTGATGGACCCGGATTTCCACCTGGTTTTGGACCGGCTCCAGGTGGTGGACGTGGTCGTGGCGGTGGTCCACGAAAATTTGGCCCACCTAATCCGAGCGAACAACCCCCATGGGTAAACGAAGTGGACGGTTCCATTGCTCTAATGATCAACACCTGCAATGATCTTGAACGTCCATTTATTGATTACGTGGCTAATCAAATGGGAGTACCGGTTTGGGGTGTAGGCCCGCTCCTACCGGAACAATACTGGAAATCTGTCGGTTCGCTTCTTCGGGATCGCGAGATCCGACCCAATCGACAATCCAATTTCACAGAGGAGGAGGTGAATGAATGGTTGGATTCAAAGCCACGTGGGTCCGTAATATATGTGTCATTCGGGAGTGAAGTGGGTCCAGAGTTGGAGGAATATGCTCAATTGGCGGAAGCATTGGAAGAAACATCCTGGTCATTTATTTGGGTCCTTCAACCGGGTTCAGGAAGATCCGGTCCTCCCAGTACTCTTTTGGGCGGTCAACCCGAATCGGAAGAAGAAGGGTATTTTCCTCACGGAATGGATAGTCGGGTGGGTAAAAGAGGATTGATAATAAGGGGATG
>JAESVK010052033.1:4323-14752 GCA_017140935.1 Hamamelis virginiana | reverse complement strand
CGCATGTCTTTTCCAGAGCACTATAGTTCACTTCATAATCCGTCATCTTCTTGCTGAGGTAGTAGATGGCATTCTCTTTCAAGGATTCTTCAAGATATTGAGCTAACATAGCTCCCATCGCGGTTTCGGTGACAGTTAAGTAAAGTAATAACGGTTCACCTTGTCGCGGGGGAACTAGGATTGGTGGGTTGCTCAAATACCTTCTGATGGTATCAAATGCCTCTTGACATTCCTCATTCCACTTAGTCGGTACATCCTTCTTTAGCAGCTTGAAAATCGGCTCGCAGATAGTCGTCAACTGTGCTATGAAACGACTGATAAACTGAATTCTTCCCAAAAATCCCCGGATTTCCTTTTCTGTCTTTGGTGGTTGCATCTCCATGATGGCTTTGATTTTCCCCGGATCTACTTCTATCCCTCTCTGTGTGATCATAAAACCGAGCAGCTTCCCAGCAGTCACTCCAAATGCACATTTTTGAGGGTTCAAACGCAGCTTGTACTTGATAATTCTTTCAAAGAACTTCTTCAGAGCAGCTAAATGTCCTTCCCTATCCACAGACTTCACAATCATATCATCTACATACACTTCCACCTCCTTGTGAATCAAATCGTGCAGCAGTGTGGTAGCCATCCTTTGGTATGTCGTGCCAGCATTCTTAAGGCCGAAGGGCATAACCCGATAACAAAATGTTCCCCATTGTGTGATGAAGGCAGTCTTTTCCATATCTTGGGAAGCCATTTTGATCTGGTTGTAACCCGAAAAGCCGTCCATAAAAGACAAGAGTGCATGGCCGGCAGTGTTGTCGACCAATACATCTATATGAGGCAGAGGGAAATCATCTTTAGGACACGCCTTATTGAGATCTCTGAAATCGACACACATTCGTACTTTCCCATCCTTCTTAGGCACTGGAACGATGTTGGCTAACCATTCTGGGTACTCAACTACTTGTAGAAATCCGGCATTCATCTGCTTGATCACCTCATCCTTAATCTTCAAGGCCCATTCTGGTTTCATTCTCCGCAGCTTCTGCTTGACTGGCTTCATGTTCGGATCAGTGGGGATGAAGTGTTGTACAATGTCGGGATCTATGCCTGGCATATCTTGGTACGACCATGCGAAAGCTTCAATATTCTCTCTCAAAACCTCTACCAATGATTCTCTCTCTTGTGGCGACAGTGTTGATCCAATTTTAATTATTTTAGGTGATTCATCCGTCCCTAAATTGATTGAAATTAATTCATCCATGTTAGGTTGAGCGTGCCCCTTTCCATATTGCTCGTCGAGCTCAGGAGGAACATCCTCTCGAGGGTCTATGTTCATGCCATACAAATCCAGAGATGATAAAAAAGAGATACTGCAAGAGAGATAAGAAGAGAATGAATACTTCTTTTATTGATTGAAATTTGAATAACAGAACACAGAAGATGAAACAAACCGACACTCGTACCTCTTCAAATGAGGTTGAGGTTTTTTTTTTTTTTTTATTGAAAACAAGGAAATCCTATACTATTACAGAAAAAGCAGGGAAATCCTATTCTACTGAAGACACCTACAAGTTATCATCAGATGGAAGTGACTCGATCTCCTCGCAATCATGGATGAAAGGACAATCTTCAAAGCCCCAGTTTGGTAAAGGTGGAGTTGTAGGTTCAATTGGGTAGATCGCCTCGACCTCATAAGTATGCAATTCGAGACACAGAACCGCCTGCTCGGGCTCTCTTTCGATAGCCTGTACATACTCGAACCCTGACAGTAGCACTTCTGATGACTCCTGGCTGATCTCACAGATTGGCACTCGACTATTTCGGTTCATCTCCATATCCCCTTTCAAAGTGACCACTGACCCCTGATAAGGAAACTTAATCTTCTGGTGAAGTGATGATGGTACAGCCCCGGTCGGATGAATCCACGGTCTTCCCAAAAGCAGATTAAAACTGGCTGGCACATCTAGGATCTGAAAATCAACATTGAATTCAACTGGCCCAATAACAACTGGAAGAGTCACCATTCCCACAACTTCTCTGCGAGTGTTGTCATAAGCCCTAACAGTCTGTCCTGATGGCGAAAACTCAGATGGTTCAATCCCCAAAGTAGTAGTAGTACTGAGCGGACACACATTCAATGCTGACCCGTTATCAACCAAGACTGAGGGAACTCTCTTTCCCATGATATCCACTGTGATGTACAAAGCTTGCAGATGATTACTCCCACTCTTGGGTAAGTCAGATTCAGTAAATGAGATGGATGGTCCATGATGAACCGGATTTACTAAACCTACCAAACCCTCAGGGGACGTATCAATAGGAACTTGCACCTGATTCAACAACCGAAGCACTGTCTGTCTATGTTTCTGTGAAGCCATGAGCAATCCCCAAATGGTAATGTTAGCCTGGGTTCTCTTCAACTGTTTCAGTATTTCTTCCTCTTCTTCTATGACATCTGATCGCTGACCCTTCTCTAATTCCCCTAACGGGTTACTGGCTTCCAAATGAGCTGGCTTGAAATGGCGTCCGCCTCGAGTCAGATGGTCTACTTCCTCATCACTAGCCCACAGATTCTCTATGGTCTCAGGTGTGCTCATGAGATCCTCCCATTCAATCATACCGATCAAATCACTGTCTTCCCCGGTGATCTTCACAACTGAAGAGGTTCCATTCTCAAACTGTTTCTGCATGGTATCCTGACTCAACCCTTCGGGTGAAGAAGGAATATCTAGTTCAACTTCTGCAGGTAAATCATCCCAACCCGTTGGAATGATAGGTTCATCAGAAATCTTTCTCGATGAATAGAGCACATAATAATCGAACTTACCACTCGACTCTCCTAACAATCCGACCTCTGGGTCTCCCGCTAGGTATCTCTTCTTCAACTGACGTTGAGAATTCCCACTTCTAGGAGCTTCTTCGAGAACTTCAGGTTGCTCAGGTTCTTCATACTGATATAACTCTCCATCATCAAGTAAATCTTGAATCAGTTTCCCTAAAACTCTGCAATTCTCCGTGTCATGCCCGAAGATGTTGTGGTAATGGCAAAAAGGCTTACGGAAGCGGGGTATGAGTGGGGTAATGAGGCCTTGGGACCGGGCTTGGTAAAAGGCTTCGGTTAAGGTAGTTTTGAGTGGGACATATGGGCGGATTGGGTGACGAATTTTTGGGTCGTCGAGGCCCAGGGCGTTGATTTGAGCTGGTGGTGGTACAGCATGGGTTGGAAGAGGGTTACTGGTGACATTTGGTTGACTTGGTGGATTTGGTGGGGCAATGACTTTCTTGTCAATGAGGTCTTGAATTTCATGGCGAAGGCGCATACACTGGTTGGTGTGATGGCCCTTAGATTGGTGGAACTGACAATACTCATTCTCTTTGAAGTTTCTGGGTAATGGATCTGGAAGAGGCCGGGGTTCTAAAGGGGTAAGGAGACCACGTGCCTTTAATTTCTCAAGGACACGTTCCAGGGACATGTATAGATTGGTGAATTGGCGGGCTGGCTCTCTAGCTTGGAATGGGCGGTTTGATTGGGTAGCTTGAAAAGGTTGGGCAATGGCATTGACTTCAGGGTTGGGTTTGCGGTTGAGAGGTGGTTGGCGGTTTCTGAAAGGTTCTTCGGCCTTGAGAGCCCCACTAGCCAGAGCATCCTCAACTTGAGTACCGGCAATAACAAGGGCTTTGAAGTTAGGGAAGTACTGTGAGAACAAATACTTGTTGTAGATAGGCAAGAGACTCTTTAGTACCATCTGCACCTGTTCATCATTTGTAGGCCTGTGGGTCATCTGCGAAGCTTTCGCCCTCCATCTGGAAATGAAGGCAGAGAAACTCTCCCTCGGTTCCTGCTTAGTAGTCTCAAGATCCCTACGAGTCACATCAATCTCAGTGTTGTACTTGTAGTGATTAGTGAACTCATTGCAAACATCCTCCCATGTCTTCAGCTTAGTCTCATCTAAGGATAAGAACCACTTCGAGGCTGACCCTTTCAATGATTCATGAAACATCTGGGCCAACAGCTCATCATCGGCTCCACGAGGTTGCATCGCCCTCACATACATCTTCAAATGGGTTTTAGGACAACCCATCCCATCAAACTTCTCTAATTCGGGCATCTTAAAACTGAACGGCATACGGGCCTTGGGGAACAGTGAAAAAGAGGTCACATCAACCATGTCATCAGACCGACGCATCCCCTTCAGGGCTTTCTCTAGGGCTTCAACCTTACTCGACAACAGGATCGGATCCCCAGAGAGGAATCCAGATCCACTGGGTTCGCCATCCAGATTAATGGGCTTAGATTTGGCTCCTGCCTGGGCCTTGGCACTGTCATCAACTTGGGCCGGGATAGGTGGATCAGAGGTACTCCTCGGGTTCTCTAAATGGGCCTCCCTAACCTGATCTGTACCGGTCTGTTTGTCTTGGGACATTTTCTTAATCTGTTCAGTCTCACGGGCCAGGGCATCAATTCGGTCCATGATAGCATTCAACACTGTAGCAGTGGTACTGGATTCTCCGTCAGCCATTGAGGATACACTCGGGGGTTCAACACTAAAAAGACGCCCTCTAGAATCACGACGCCAGGCCAGAATTCTACACCATGAAATGGGCTTTTTTTAGAAAAACAGAAGAGTCCACGATGCTCAAAACCTATTGACAGACTATCCTAGAGGTGCTACCCAAATTGAAGACAAGGAGAAAAGGGAAAACCGTCCTATCATAATTCCAACTCACTTCCCTATTTCACAAGGGCACTTCCTTAGAAATTAGGAAATAAATCAGAATCACCAATAGGGAAATAAAACATGATCAGCCAAACAAGGCTCAAAAAGAAACACCAAGGACCAGTCCTTCATTCTCAGGGCACTTTCCTTTGAATCGAAGGTCTTAGTCAAAACAAACCAAAAGAACCTAATCACAGAAAAGGGTATGTACCTTTAGAATATTCTCTTCCGTCCTCAAAATAGTCCTTTCATTCTAAGGACCAAAATCCTTAAAATAAAGGGCCTATATTAAAAATATCAAAGTTTATCCAAGGGTACATATCCCTAAGTTCTAGCATTCACAAACAAGGCTCACATCAAATTGGGATAATTTTGGCAGCATAACGACACAATTATGTGCTAAAAGAAATTTGGCAGCATAACGGCGTAGGTATGTGCCAAGAAAATTTTGACAGCATAACGGTACAGTTAAATACCAAAAGGAATCTCGGCAGCATAACAGTACAATTATGTGTCGAAATTTCGGCAGCATAACAGGTGTGTGCAAGCACTGTAGGGTAGAGTGTCCTACTTGGCTGTCTATATGGACTAATGCAAAAGGTGGGTTCAAAGGTTCCTATTGCAGACCAATCCATATACCTAACCACATGTGACACATGGCGTGCCGCGTGGGTCCAACAGTACTGATTGGTCATTGATATACCCCGAAGGGTACTTGACAATAGGTTGATGGCTTCGTCATGATTGCCCTAGTGTCGAGTGGAGACAGGGATCAGGACTAGACCATCGTTTGGCAAGGCAACATCGTCCTATCACACAATGACATGCAGCTAATATAACTAAAATGATATGCAGTCACACAAATGCAAGTGGTTGATTTTAATTAATTTAAGAAATTAAATAGCCCAATTAAATTAATGAAGTTTAGCCCTCGACATCCCCAGCGGAGTCGCCAGTTCTGTGGACCAGCCTCGCGGACGGGGCTTTGGGTGGTGTGAGTCCACATCATCACCGGGCGATGTGATTAGGGGGGGTTTAGAAATCAAAACAAAGGAGTCGCCACCTTATTTTTAAGGAATAAGGAAACCATAAAAATGTTTTTTATTTTAAAACAAAACAAACTCCATTTTCGATGAAAAGACAGTCTTTGAACTAGAGTTGGATCCGGGGGCTAGGTTACGACGTGGGAAGGTTCCAAGCTTTCGCTTGTAGGCACCCACCTCGCCCTAATTAAAGGACTTCTAATTTATTTGGGCTATTTAAATTTCTTAATACAAATAATCCTAAATAATCTAATCAACCAAGAAAAATATTGATATAAATGCATTATCTATATTAGTTATATTAATAAATAAATAAATAAAAATATATACAAACAAACCCTAAGAACCTAGGACACCCTACGGGCATCCTAGGGCGGACTTGAGCCCTATTAGCGCCTACGTAACTTACTAGTATCACCTAGCAAGTATCAAAGTCCACGTAGTTCGACTACCCTAGGACTCTCCTATTGTAATCGATCACATCATCAAAGGTATTTCAACCTAATTCAAGACTCTAGCTTCGAGAGTTTTTGTTTGTTCAAAATCATTTATTCAAAATCATTTATTCAAAATCATTTATTTGAAATCATTTCAAATTAAAAGATATTCATAAAATCCAAATATTCCAAAATAATTCTTATTTTTAGAATTAAATTCCAATTGAAAATCTTTTTCAAAGATATTTCAAGAAAACAAACCATATTGGGAGGAATTTCATTCCAAAGTAAAAATCTTTTAAAATATTTCAAATCTTTTGAAAATCAATTAATAATCAAATATCTCATAAAATCATTTTTATTTCATAAATATTGCATCAAAAATCTTTTAGAAAGTCTCTCGAAGATCGACATCTCAAATCAATTAAAATACTCAAATCTGATAACAATCTTTACAACAAAGGAAATTCCTAGGGAAGGTCAAGTGACCTTCCTAGCCTAGGGTCTCTAACTAGCCCTAAAGTTAATCTAGAAACCCTAAAATCCTAATGCAATGCATGCTGAAATTTAAACAAATAACAAGTAATCAATTCTAAAGATGCATGAAAATGCTCCTAAATGCACACTAATTAATCTATGTGAACCTAAGCATATTTCTAAGTTGGTTTTGGCCCTAAAATAATTTTTAGAAGTCATTTAAGGCCATTTTCAATTCCGGACAGATTTGAAAGCGGACTTTAAATCACCCTAAAAACTTTAAAAAGAAGTAATAAAAATCATGTTAATGACCTAGCATGCATCCTACATGAATATACTACGAGAATACTATAATAATCATGCGAAAACATGGCTTAAAAATGATAATAAAGCCATTTTAAAATATATATTCAAATCTGGACATATTTAAATACATACTTTAAATAACCTAAAAAATCATTCTTAATCCATGGAAAATAATGAACAAAAACCCTAATATGCATACTAACATAATATACAAATTTATCCTACAAAATATACATGAAATCATGGCTTAAAAATGTTATTTAAGCCTCATCTAAGCCCATGTTCAAATCTGGACAGATTTGAACCTTGACTCTATGGGACTTAATTAACATAATTAATCCATTTAAAATAATGAACAAAAATCCTAACTAGCATGCTTGACTAGATTAGTACACAAAATAACATTAAAACTAACAAAAGTATGCTCAAACAATTAATTTAAACACAAGGGAAGAATCTTACCTTCGCACGCTCCCTCGTACACAATTTATACATTCAAACAATATATCGAGTGTTCAAATAATCATAAAAACACGAAAGAAAAAAACTCAAGACTCACTATAAAAATGCTTCAACATACTTACACAATCATGGATATCATATAATCATCACAGGATTTCAAAAATCATGCAAACACATTGAAACATTATCCTAAGCATGCTTACTTACATAAAATAATAATAAGAAACTACTTCTAATCATGCATATATACATAAGATAATAAGAAAGCTAACCCTGACATGCATACACACATGAAATCACAAAAAACACTAACCCTAACATGCAAATCACAAGAAACTAACCCTAACATGCAAATCACAAGATACTAACCTTAACATGCATACATACATAAAATCACAAGAAACTAACCCTAACATACATACTAACATATGATAATAACAAATCTAATCCTAAACCTATTTAACCACATAAAATCATAAAAAATAACCCTAATCATGATTGCTAAACATAAAATAATAAGAAAACCTAACCCTAACATGCATACGACATGAAATAATTAATAAAACTACATCCTATCATATTAAACATACTTATAGTAGAAAGAAAAGAAAAGAGAGGAGTCATATCATATGAAAACCAAGAGGACTTACAACATAGCCTCATTAACTTACACCAGAAATCATGAAGAGATGAATGTCAAGGTTAAGAGTTTACCCTTCGATCTCCTTCTTAGCTAGCCTCCACCAAGCCCTCAGCCTTTTTCTCTTACTCCTTCAATGGTGCAAGAATGAGGAGCCTCCAAAAAATCTGTAGCCTCTTTTCTTTCAAACCCTAAAATTCTCTCCTCCTCTCTTGAACCTCTATAGTGTAGTTTATATAGAGCTAGGGTAAAAAGCCTTGAATGGTTGAGATTAAATTCTTTAAAAAATGATCCTAAGGCCTAGGATGAGTCTTCCTAGGGTTTGAATGCCGAATCCCTTCGCATTTAAGCCAAAAAATCCAATCAAATCGGCCAAAATAAGTCAAGGTTTTTAAAAATGGCAAAATTGGCTCGAGCCATGCTGGTGGCCGTCCTAGCCTGGACGGCTGGCCGTCCTAGGTTGGACGGTTGGCCGTCCTAGCTAGGACGGTCACCGTGCTGAATTTCCATATTTCATTCCCCAAATTCAAGGGTCTTCGAATTTTGGCCATATTTTGGTCAATTTTGATCCAAATCCGACGGTTCAGGGCTCAAAACGACCGTGCTTTGATCCTCCACATTTTTAGAATGTTTTTGGGTTAAAATCAATTGACCATGGTCAAGGGTTTTAGCAAAAAGCTAGCCAATCGACCCGGTTGTGCCAAAATTGGTCAAATGACCATTCTCTGTTTTGTAAAATTGATCAATTAGGCTTGCACCACTTCTAAAAACATGGTTTCAACATGAAATTGGCACTTAACAACATGTTTTGAAAATCTTTTGTTTTGGTGAAAACGACCAATTCACGGTCAATTTGATCGAAACCCTAATTCGGCTCATCCTTACCTGCGGGATCGATTTTGGGAGAATCTATCCCAACCATTCAAAGGCTCAATTGACATACCAAATTCACTCCCCACATCCATATAAACCTCATGAAACAATCCGTTTCGAATTCGGAGGTCATTCGGAAATTATACGAGAAAAAGGACGAAAATGACCTTCAAGTCGCAAAAACCCTAATTACCTATCGAGCTCTTATCAGAATGTCATGAAAATTTACAGGGATGTTCTAAAACACCTCAAAAGTCAAATGAAATACAAATGGGTTGATTCCAATCCAAATGTACACATGAAATAATAAATTGTCCTTTTCCTCAGCAAAGGGCAATTTGGTCAATTTGGTCTTTACAAGGCCAATTCCTCACCCAATGATCAGCTATTCTAGTTGATCATTTGCATGGACATATGGTAGAAATAAATGGTAAAAAATGGGGTGTCCACAGAAGCCCCTCGTTGGTGTTTCATGGCTTCGCCATGTAATACCAACGAAACAAAATGGCATCCCATTTTTGCCGCAACAAAAGAGGGATGATTCAACCATCATCTCACAAACATTGAGATTTATTTCCTGAACAAATCCAGAATGAAAATAATTCTTGGAAGTCACACTTCCAATTATTTCAAAATCAATCACATCAACAAACCACAAAACAAACATTTATGTGATATCTCACTCACATAAGCATACACAAATCATTATTTTATGTGATACTTCTCTCACATAAACACTTGCAGGTTATCATCTTATGTGATACTTCTCTCACATAAAATAGTTCAGACTCATTATTTCTATGGTACATCTCTCATAAGAAATATTATTTATATAGTACTTCTCCTATATAAATATTTTCAACCCATTATTTTATGCTTCACATAAAACAATTCAAACTCATTGTTCATATGGTACATCTCCCATATGAACATATTATCAATTATATGGTACTTCTCCCATATAAAGCATTATTTTATGTCTCACATAAAATAATTACACCCTATCATTTTATGCTTCACCTAAAATAATCACATAAGACAAATCAAATAGTTATTTTATGTCTCACATAAAATAACTTCAAACTCATTGTTCATATGGTACATCTCCCATATAAACACAACCCCAATTATACGGTACTTCTTCCATATAAGCCATTATTTTATGTCTCACATAAAATAATCACACTTCATCATTTTATGTTTCACATAAAATAATCACAAATCAGTCAAAATGTTATTTCATGCTTCACATAAAATAACTCAAGTTCATAGTTTACATGGTACATCTCCCATATAAGCCACTATTTTATGTTTCACATAAAATATTCTCAAATCATTCAAAATGTTATTTTATGCTTCACATAAAATAACTCAAGTTCATCGTTCACATGGTACATCTCCCATGTGAACCTATCATCAATTATATGGTACTTCTCCCATATAACCCATTATTTTATGTCTCACATAAAATAATCTCACATCACT
>JAESVK010052030.1:0-25901 GCA_017140935.1 Hamamelis virginiana | reverse complement strand
GATTTTTTAGCTGATCATCCCAATATCGATCTCGAGCCCCAAATATTTCCAAGTATTGAGATTGGTAATATTGGTTTGGCACCTTGGACCCTGACTTTTGATGGTTCAAGAACGGAGGAAAGTGCTGGAGCAGGGATTATTATCATTTCACCTACGAAAAAGGTAACTTGTTTTTCCCTTAAATTGGATTTCGAATGCTCAAATAATCAGGCCGAATATGAAGCATTAATTATAGGCCTCGAAATTTTACTTGATTTAGGGGTAGTGGCTGTAAAAATTAAGGGGGACTCCCAACTTATTATTAAACAATTAACAGGGGAATATAAATGTTTAAGTGAGTCCCTAATTAAATATTATTACAAAGCCAAGGATTTGGTTGACCGATTTATCGAGGTCGAAATGCAATTTATTCCAAGAAGTGAAAATAACGAGGCCAATGAAATGGCCCAAATAGCCTCAGGTTTCAAAATTCTATTAGGAATATTCAAAAATACGGTCACGATTGAAAAAAGAGTTGAATCTTCAGTTCTATTTTTAGTCGACCATGGAATAATGAATTTAGATATTACTCAAAATGATTGTAGATTTCCTATCATTGAGTATTTAAAAGATCCGACCAAAGAGACTGACATCAAAATTAAGAGGCTTTCGTTGAAATTTGTTTTGTTAAATGACGAATTGTATAAAAGGAGCCCGGACGGCCTATTACTACTCTGCATATCACAAGAAAAAGCAATGCAGGTTATGGCCGAAGTTCATGAAGGAATATGCGGCGCACACCAAGCCGGCATAAAAATGAGATGGCTTATAAGACGATACGGTTATTTTTGGCCGAATTCATTTAATGAATGCATAAAGTACGCTAAAGGATGTCAAGCCTGTCAAAGGTATGGCCCAATTCAACATGTGCCTGCTGTTCCATTACATCCCATCGTAAAACCTTGGCCATTTAGAGGATGGGCCATTGATATAATCGGTAAAATTTTCCCACTATCTTTTAAAAAACATGCATTCATTTTAGTTGCCACTGATTATTTTACAAAGTGGGTTGAGGCTATTCCCCTAAAAACGGTCACACAGACCGAAATAATAAAATGTCTCAAAGAAAACATTATCCACAGGTTTGGTCTTCCACGCCGACCAAGGATCAGTTTTTACTGGTAGTGAAGTAATGGCTTTCGCAAAGGAATATGGTTTTGAAATAATTCATTCAACACCTTATTATGCTCAAGCCAATGGACAGGCCGAATCAACCAACAAAATTCTGAAACTCAATATTGAGAAAATGGTGGAAGATAACCCAAGGGTTTGGCATGAATTCTTGTCTGAAGCATTATGGGCGTACAGGAATTCTAAAAGAGAAAGTACGGGAGTAACTCCTTTCGAGTTAATTTATGGTCATGATGCCGTTCTACCAATGGAAATAACAGTTCGGTCAATGAGAGTGGCGTAACAAAATTGTTTATCAAATCAAGATTATTCAGATGCCATGTTGACCGAACTTGAAGACCTTCATGAAATAAGGCTTATGGCACTTGATCATTTAAAAGCACAAAATATAAGGTCGCTAGAACTTATAATAAGAAAGTTCGACCTAAGACATTTATTGAAAATGATCTAGTTTGGAAAGTTATTTTACCAGTCGGTACCAAGAGTAATGAATTTGGAAAATGGTCCCCAAATTGGGAAGGACCTTTCAAGATTTATAAGGTATTAAAAGGCGGAGCCTATCACTTACAAGATATGGATTCAAACATCCAAAATCGGCCAATTAATGGCCGTTATCTTAAGAAGTATCATCCTACTATGTGGGAACAGTGTTACAAAGATATATGAACAATAGGCATATTAATAAAAAACGGCTAAGAGGCCGAAATAAAAAAGGAAGCATAATATAACAGCGAGTCACCTTTTGACCGCAAAAGATTAAAAATCAAAAGTAACTGAAATACAATAAGGCCAAATGGCCGAAAATTGTTATCATAATCCAAGAGGCTCAACGGCCAGAGAAAACTGTTCAGAAAAAGCAATAAAAACTAAGATTAGGGTACAGTAGGCTCAACGGCCAAAGGATTGCTCTCTTTCTCAGCCACTTCAACAGCAACTTGTGATTGAGAAGTTTCAAGGCCGGCTGATGAAGGATCTGCTGGTAAAGATACACTCAAAGAGAATTTCAAGGAGTCCACTGCCTTTGCCCAGTCAGCCATAGCAGAGGCCGATCTATCAGAAGCTAACTTCACTTGGATCCTTGTCTTTTCCATTTGAGCACTATGGACTTTGAGTGATCTAGATAATTCCTCAGCAATCCTGGCCGTATTAATCATATCTTCATTAGCCTTTGCTTTCACCTCTTCGGCCTTCACAATTCCCCGCTGCAAGTCCCGGAGCTCCCTCTTCAGATTCTCAATTCGGTCAGCAATAGCAGAAATAGTCCTCCCACTCTCCTGGATCATCAGCTGGAAGCTCTCCATGTTCTTCAAATGAACCCTAGCCTCGGACTTCATATCTTCACCCTTTTGTAGGTTCTTTTCCCCTTCTTCAATCTCCTTGCAGGCCTGTTCATAACTTACGAATATATTCGCAAGAGAAGAGACAAAGGCCTGAAGGTTCGCACTGAGGCCTGGGGTAAGATCAGAAGAGGACAAGAGAACATCAGCAGAAGACCTTATTCGGTCAGACTCCTTGTAAGCATCTGAAAGAGCCATGGTCGAAACGGCCATCAAATAGCTCTTTGCTTCGGAAACTTCAGTTTGTTTCGGAGTTGGAGGCTTCACAGGCTCTGTAGATTCACCCAAAAAAGATCGTAGCCAAGCCAATGTGTCGCTAGGGTCGACCAAGGTAGGCCGACTTTGACTAGGACCTGAAGATGGTGTTTGGACTGGTGTTGCAGATGACCGAATTGGAGAAGGATAAACAGCAGGGAGAGGGGAGTCAATAGCAGCATGAATACTGGAATCGGCCAGAGATGACCATTGTAGCAGCTGAGGAGAAGGTTCACTCGATGGCATACGGGTTGCATCTGTTTGGGACCCGGAGGGAGTAGGCTGACTTTGTTGGCCCAAGGATTGAAAAAGGGAATCTAGGTCCTGTCGGCCTTTGGCCACCTTGGCCACCTTGGCCACCTTGGCCACTGGAGCTTTGACAGTGGCTTTACTTGTTGCCTTCCTTTTAGGTTGGCGAGGAGGAGGAGGAGGATTAGCATCGACTGGGGCATCTTCTTCTTCTTCTGATGAAAGAATTGGTTCCAAAGGTGCCAATGGCCGATCTTGAACATCAGCATATCGGCCAGCTGCAAAAAATACGAACTCAGGATCAGACAGATCGAAAATATAACACACAAATAGTAGAAACTTACCCACTCTAAATCGAACATCAAGTGGCGTATACACGGAACGATCCTTCCACATTCGGACTTCTTGCCAATTTGCGAAGTGACCACTCCAAGTAACACCATCAGATGTTGATTCAGGTGGCCGAGTTATGGGATCAATAGAAACAAAATCGGCTATACTCAAAGGAGTAGTAGGTATATTCGGTCTATTTTTTTCCAAAAAAGAATTAAAACGGTCATGAAAGGCGTCCCAGTTTATTCGTCTTTTAAACCGATGTTTTTCAAAAAATAAATCCTTTTGTAAGTTTTTCTTTCTTAAAATTACATCTTGCATTTCATCAAGAATTTGACTAAATCTGGATTGTACCCATTTGATCCCATAAAACTTTTCAAAGGCCAAGATCGATTGATAGTCTTCATACTGGTCTAGAGGAATACCTTTTTTCTTCTTTTGTCTCTTGTCTCCTGCAGACTGAACAGAAGATGAATGGTCAGTGTTGCTAGATTCACTATCAGAAGTACAACTAATAAGGAATCTATCAACAGACTCATTCGACCGGTACGGCCTCAGATACTCAGACAAAAAAAGATCAAAATCTGCAGTAGCATCTTCATTGATGGGAAATGGAGGAACTGATGCAGGCCGAATTAATGAATAAATTCGGTCCACCCCTTCCACATCAACTTCTTTTACAAGTGCTGGTCTCTCCAAGGAACCACCGTTGACCGAAAAAGTTATTGGGAAAGGGATGGATTGTATCAAACCAAATTGGCGGGCCACATAGTGAGGGTTATAAGTTTCTACCCCACAGCGATTATTGGCAGATTTCTCAATGATAACTCTATGATGAATATCCCTAGCGGTCAAAACACTACTCCAAAAATTTAGCAAGGGCACAGGCCGAAGTGAAAAATTAATAGCTTGGGCTACCCATGAAGGAAGAAATGAAGGGTTGTCATAAATGAAAAAACGAGATCGGTCTTTATCAAAGTAGAAAAATTTGAAACAAGAGGAAAAAGAAGGAAGTACACCAGTATGATGAATGAATTGATGACCAAGAGATGGCACACTAGGCCGAAAAGAAAAGGTTGGACTTATTGAAGGAAAATAAGCATAAAGCCAAATCTGAAGCATCCATAAGGGGCCACCCCAGGTTTTAAAATCAGAAGTCAAGAGATGATAGATCCCACGATACAGACTGGATAAAACAAGAGGGCTTAGAGATACTTTATGGCCGTGGCTCAGAAAATATGCCAATTTCAAATCGGCCTTCACCACTTGAAAGGCCGCAGTACAAAACAAATACTTGCTTATCCAAAATAATAGGAAGGCAATGTATTCGGTCTGAGATATATCTCCCTTTTTTGGATTAAACTTGGCAATAAAATTTCGATAAGAAGAATGTTTTCGGTCAAAAATTGGAAAGGAACTATCATCCTCAGGGAATGAAGTACTGGCATTCACGTAACCCCCATGAGGACGAAGACCGAATAAAGCGGCCAAGTCTAATAATGTTGGGGTCATCATGCCTTTATTAAAATGAAAACTATTGGTCGAAATAGACCAGAAACAGAGAGCAGAAAGAAGAAGAGGCCGATTTAAAATGATGGGAGACCTAGAAAAATATATAACCTCATACAAACCAGAGGCTTTCCATTCTTCGGCCTTGACTGCAGCGATGCGGTCGAACCACTCATTCCAACTAGGAACAGTAGTTGGCCAACACCTAAGGGTACTTTCTAAAGCAAAAAATATTCTTGAATCAGGGTTTTCAAAAACAAAGGTTTCATCCTTATGTTTTGGGAAAATAGACTGAACAGAAGAAACAGCAGTAGAATCAATGAATCGAGGACCTAAAGTATAGGAATCATCTAAAGGAGATAATACCTGAGTCGCGACAACGCTAGGAGTAACTTCTTGAAATTGTTGAAGACGGGATTGACAAGAAAATTCTTCACCACCGGTCGCCATTAAAGAAGACTCAAGAAATCTTGATAGAACAGGAGTAATGGCGGAGAAGACCCAAACCACACCGAACAAACGATGAAAAAGGTAACGAAACTCGTAAAGAAGAAAGAAAGAACGGGATCTTTGCTAGAGAGGCGACGGTAAAAGCTCAAGGTTTGCAGGATGCAGTTCGTCGGAAAAACCAGAGAAAATGAAAATACTCAGAGCAGTTGAAGAGAAAGTGAAGAATGAGAAGAGTCTATAGGTTTTAAAAGAAACCTTTGAGAGATAATCATTAAACCCTATTTTTTCGCGCCCAAGAGACGTGAAAAGACGTGACTGATGTCACTTCTAGCAGAGCCGTACAACCAAACGGCAGAGCCGTATCAATTTACTGCAAAATGATTTCAAAATGACGGCTCATTTAATGCCACATATTCCATACGCCATACTTTTGGTATTGAGTTATCTCAACGGGTTTATTACGATAGGCCGAAGACATTTTAAATCGGTCAAAAATGATGTAAGACCGATTTTCATACTGTGGACCAGCCTCGTGGCGGGGCTTTGGGTGTGGGGTGTCCACATCATCACCGGGCGATATGATTAGGGGGGGTTTAGAAATCAAACAAAGGAGTCGCCACCTTATTTTTAAGGAATAAGGAAACCATGAAAAATATTTTATTTTTTAAATCAAAACAAAACAAATTCCATTTTCAATGAGAAGGCAGTCTACAAACCAGAGTTGGATCCGGGGGCTAGGTTACGACGTGGGAAGGTTCCAAGCTTTCGCTTGTAGGCACCCACCTCGCCCTAATTAAAGGACTTCTAATTTATTTGGGCTATTTAAATTTCTTAATGCAAACAATCCTAAATAATCTAATCAACCAAAAAATAGTGATATAAATGCATTATCTATATTAGTTATATTAATAATAATAAAAATATATATATACAAATAAACCCTAAGAACCTAGGACACCCTACGGGCATCCTAGGGCGGACTTGAGCCCTATTAGCGCCTACGTAACTTACTAGTATCACCTAGCAAGTATCAAAGTCCACGTAGTTCGACTACCCTAGGACTCTCTTATTGTAATCGATCACATCATCAAAGGTATTTCAACCTAATTCAAGACTCTAACTTCGAGAGTTTTTTATTCTTTCAAGATCATTTATTTGAAATCATTTCAAATTAAAAGACATTCATAAAATCCAAATATTCCAAATAATTCTTATATTTAGAATTCAATTCCAATTAAAAATCTTTTTCAAAGATTTTCAAGAAAACAAATCATATGAGAGGAATTTGATTCCAAAATAAAAATCTTTAAAACATTTCAAATCTTTTTGAAAATCATTTAATAATCAAATATCTCATAAAATCATGTTTATTATATCAAAATCATTTTTGGAAAATCTCTCGAAGATAGACAATCAAATCGATTAAAATACTCAAATCTGAGTATGACTTTTACAACAAAGGAAATTCCTAGGGAAGGTCAAGTGACCTTCCTAATCCTAGGGTCTCTAACTAGTCCTAAAGTTAATCTAAAAACCTAAAAATACTAATGCAATGCATGCTGAAATTTAAACAAATAAGCATGTAATTAATTCTAAAAATGCATGAAAATGCCCCTAAATGCACACTAATTAATCTATGTGAGCCTAAGCATATTTCTAAGTTGGATTTGGCCTTAAAATAATTTTTAGAAGTGATTTAAAGGCATAAACAAATACGGACAGATTTGAGCATTAACCTTTAACCACTCTAAAAATCATGAAAATAAAGAATAAAAAATGTGAAAATGTCCTAGCATGCTTTCTACATGAATATACAAAATAAACTACAAAAATCATGCAAAACATGGCTTAAAAATGATAATTAAACCATTTTAAAGTATATATCCAAATCTGGGCAGATTTGAATATACACTTTTAATGGCCTAAAAATCATTCTTAATCCATGGTTAATAATGAATAAATACCCTAGCATACAATCTATCATGCTTGATTAAATTACCATGCAAAACATATCAAAAACTACACAAAAATATGCTTACATAATTAATTTAAACACAAGGGAAGGATCTCACCTTTGCACGCTTCCTCGTACACATTTTATATATTCAAACCAATAAATCCAAGCCGAGTGCTTCAAATAATCATAAAAAAATCACAAGGGAATGATCTCACCTTTGCACGCTCCCTCGTACACATTTTTCATATTCAAATGATCAAATCCATGGCAAGTGTTTAAATAATCATATAAAACATAAACAAAAAGACTCAAGACTCATCACATGTCGAAATAACATACTAATATACTCATGTTATCAATAAAATCATCAATTAAACATCGAGAGATTCAAATAACAATATGAATACACCAATATTTATTTTAACATGCTCGCATACATGAAATAATAACAACGGACTCATCCTAAACATAAAATCATAACAAAAACTAACCCTAGCATGCTTACACAGATAAAATCACAAGAAACTAACCCTAACATGCATACTCACATAAAATAATAATAAAACTACTTCTAATCATGCATACGTACATAAAATAACAAGAAAACTAACCCTAACATGCATACTCACATAGAATAATGATAAAACTGTTTCTAATCATGCATACGTACATAAAATAACAAGAAAGCTAACCCTAACATGCATACTCACATAGAATAATGATAAAACTACTTCTAATCATGCACACGTACATAAAATAACAAGAAAGCTAACCCTAACATGCATACTCACATAGAATAATGATAAAACTACTTCTAATCATGCATACGTACATAAAATAACAAGAAAGCTAACCCTAACATGCATACTCACATAGAATAATAATAAAACTACTTAACCCTAGGCATACATCCTAACATAAAATCATAAATAAAACTAATGAACCCTAAACATGCATATTAACATGAAATAACAACAAAGCTAAACCTAATCATGCATACTCACACAAAATCAAAACAAGGCTAACCCTAATCATGCATACTAACATAAATAAGAGAAAGAGATAAACCTATTCAAACATGCATAGAGAAAACTCCTACAAAGTAAAATGAAAATCCATCAAAGAACAAGGCCATGGTTGAGTGTTTACCCTTCGATCCCCTTCTTGGCTAGCCTCCTCCAAGCTCTTAGCCTTCGATCCTTGCCCCTTCAATGGTGTAGAGATGAAGAGCTAAAAAATCTGTAGCCTCCTCTCCAAAACCCTAGAAATCTCTCTCTTCTCTTTTTGACCTCTCATAATGCAACATATATAGGGTTAGGGTTCAAAACCTTGAATGGCTAGGGTTGATCCCTCTAAAAAACGATCCTAGGGCTTAAAATGAATCTCTCTAGGGTTTGAAAGTTGAAACCCTTCGAATTTATGCCAAAAAATCAAATCAAATCGGCCAAAATAAGTCAAATTTTTCAAAATGGCAAAATTGGCTCGAGCCAGCTGATGGCCGTCCTAGGCATGGACGGTTGGCCGTCCTAACTGGATGGTTGGCCGTCCTAACTAGGACGGTCACCATGCTGACTTTCCCAATTTTGTTCCCCAATTTTAGGGTTTTCGAATTTTGGCTATATTTTGGTCAAATTTGATCCAAATCCGATGGTTCAGGGCTCAAAACGACCGTGTTTTGATCCTCCACATTTTTAGAATGTTTTTGGGTTAAAATCAATTGACCATGGTCAAGGGTTTTAGCAAAAAGCTAGCCAATTGACCCGGTTGTGCCAAAATTGGTCATATGACCATTCTCTGTTTTGTAAAATTGATCAATTAGGCTTGCACCACTTCTAAAAACACGATTTCAACATGAAATTGGTACTTAACAACATGTGTTGAAAATCTTTTGTTTTGGTGAAAACTACCAATTCACGGTCAATTTGATCGAAACCCTAATTCAGCTCATCCTTACCCGTGGGATCGATTTTGGGAGAATCCATCCCAACCATTCAAAGGCTCAATTGATACACCAAATACACTCCCCACATCCATATAAACCTCATGAAACAATCCGTTTCGAATTCGAAGGTCATTCGGAGATTATACGAGAAAAATGACGAAAATGCCCTTCAAGTCGCAAAAACCCTAATTACCTATCGAGCTCTCATCAGAATGCCATGAAAATTTACAGGGATGTTCTAAAACACCTCAAAAGTCAAATGCAATACAAATGGGTTGATTCCAATCCAAATGTACACATGAAATAATGAATTGTCCTTTTCCTCAGAAAAGGGCAATTTGGGCAATTTGGTCTTTACAAGGCCAATTCCTCACTAAATGATCCACTCTTCGAGTTAATCATTTGTATAAGTATATGATAGAAATAATTGGTAAAAATGGGGTGTCCACACATACACTGATATATTCCATAATTCATTTTAATTATGAAATATGGGGGGCAAATGTTACCACACTAAAAATCGGTCAATGATTGTGAAGGCCGAAAGTCTCGAAGCAAGATTCTTAGAAGGCCGAAATTAAGAAAAAGCAATATATATTCGGTCTATGAAAAATCAGCCATGAAAAGAACAGGCCAACAAGATATCCTCTATCAAATATGGCCTTGATAACCTTGATACATCAAAAAGCAAAAGACACGTGGCAGCAAGGAACTCAAATGCGTTTGATGAGAAACGTGGCAACGTGGCAACATCTGACTGGGAGTTCAAAAGCACGTTCATATGTGGAGACCCGTTCAAAGATATGGAAGATGCACAATCTCCACTAAGTGCCACAAAATAAGGAACGGCTATAACTTTTAGCCAGTTGGAGTTTGACACATGGAAATTAGTTACAAATGCATTCGACCTCTATAAAAGCTGAAGAAGACAAAGAACAAGGGATCGACGATCAAATTCAAGCATCAGCTTTTAGACTTTTACCTTTGTTTTTAGCTTTCTTAGTCGCTTTTCAATTTCTTAGGAGTAACTCATTGTGTAACTGAAGAATCCAAACTCTGGTTTGGTCAGGGATCAGTCTCTGTTCATTTTTATTGAAAGCTCATTTAGCAAATCTGTACTCAGCCAATACATGGTACGTATTTGTTTCTTTTGAGTTAATTACATTCTATTCTTATTTGCTTCATATTTAACATTGCAAAAGTCCTTGAAGCTTCAAGGCAAGGAGAACCTGCACTCATTTGATTGTTTGTAGTTGGCACGCCCGCAACTCACACACATCTTTCTAAAGAACCGGTTTGCAGCCAACATTTTTGGCACGCCCGGTGGGACCCTAAGTGTTAAAGTAATTTATTTCTATGGCTCCTAAGAAAGATAACACAAAAGATAAAGCCAAGGAGAATATGGAGGTATCTGACTCGCCTGATGATACCGCCTCAAGTACTCAAGCAAGACTTGAGGAATTTAGAGAAACCCAAGAACAGGCTATGGCTAATAATGTTTTAGCCGCATGTAGGATGCATTTTGATGAGAAAATGCATGAGCAAAGCCAAGCAATGATGTCCCAAATGGCCAACATTTTAAAGACTTTCACAGAGTCTAACCAAATGGTGGCCACTGGTCTGAAATCGAATATGGATAGGGTGATGGATTTTATGACCGAAAAACTCGGTCCTGCAATGAATCAAGACTCGGCCTCAAGTGTTAGAAATAGAGGCCGCAATACAGATATGGTAGAAAATCAGAATTTTCAATACGGCCAAGTTAAAATACAGTAAAGGCCGAACGGAAATTTTGAACCAGTAGGTCAAATGGGCAATATGAACCAAAACCAAATGTTTAGTACACCCATACACACGACTTACAACAATCCTGTGTATAGGCCAAACATTGGCTCGAGTGGAACAAAAGAAGTTCCTATGAATTATGCACAGAATAACATTATGAGTTCCCCAATACCCGGGGGGCAACAGATGTTCGGCCAAACCCAAGCAACAAATGCTGGGGGGCAACCGAATTTCAACTCTCCAGTGCAAAATGTACCAATGAGGCCTATAGAAAATAGTGGGCAATACACACAGGGATACCTTCAAGCCCAAACTACACACAATCCCATACCTACACCCCATGTCCATTACGTGTACGGCCAACAAAATATGGCCGAATATCCCTTACGAAACCAGCTAGGGGGAAATATGTTTGAACCAGTTCATCCAATTCGGCCTTATCTCAACAGGGATGAGGTGACCGAAATAATTAGGGAACAAATGGGCGGTCTATGTAGTCCTAATATCAGGACCGCATATAGCAAGCCATATCCTGATTATATCGACCAACTATACGAGTTCCCGAGACAGTACAAAGTTCCAGACTTCTCATTATTTTCGGGAGATCACAAACAATCCACATACGAACATGTTGGCCGATTCACCACCCAGTGTGGGATAGCTGCGGCCAATAGTTTCCTCAAATTAAGGCTATTTTCTAATTCCTTGACGGGTTCAGCCTTTGATTGGTTTGTAAACCTTTCACCAGGGTCAATAACAACGTGGCAGGAATTGGAACGTACATTCCATCTTAGATTCTATAGAGCAGAGGCTGAAGTTACGGTCGGAGATTTGGCTCGGATGTACCAAGAAACAGGAGAGAAAATAGAGGTATTTATCTCTAGATTCCGTACTGCAGAGAATAAATGTAGGACCACCTTATCACAATCTGATTGTGTAAAAATGGTAATGGGTGGCCTTAATATTGAGAATAGAAAAAGATTTGTGGGTCAAGAATTCATAGACCTAGGGCACCTCTTATCATCAGTTTCTAGATATGAAAAAATTCTAGAAGAAGAGAACCAGAGGAAGATATCCTCTAGAGGGACCTACTATAGAAACCAAAACAGAGATACTAGTTACCTTGAGATCATTAATGATGACGAAGAAGACCAGGAAAATGAAGTCGCCTTGGCCGAATTAGCTCTAACAAGGCCATATTCATGCAAAGCCCTAGTACGGGCTAAATCAGATGTTACGGAGTCAAAATCAAACGGTCAAAAGAGGCCGAATAGCAATAACTATAAAGAGAAAAAAATACGATTTTGATGTGACAAAAACAGAACAGATCTTTGACTTTCTACTCAAAGATATGCAGATAAAGTTGCCTGAAAACCATGTCATACCATCAAGAGATGAAATAAAAAATAAAAAATATTGTAAATGGCATGACTTATGGTCGCATAATACAAACAATTGCATCGTTCTGAGAGATGCAATCCAAAAATCTATCGGTGAACAAAAGTTGAAGTTCAGTGAAACCGATAAAAATGTGAATGTAATAGATGAGGATGATCCTTTCCCTGCAGAGTTTTCTATTAACATGCTGTATATGCAGGAGTCGAAAAAGCAAGTGGCCGCCCCACCGACACCAGACGCGGCCAAAGAAAAAGGCAAAGGAAAAGTCACCTCGGACAATCATGCGGAGGCCGAATCTCATAAACAATCGGCCATGAGAAAGCTCAACATTACGAGGAGGGAGCCGAATCCGGCAGATTACGCTTTTACAGGCACCTATCACAAATATAGGAAATGGTCGAAACAATCACTCCAGCAATATAGCTTAATCAATGGATATCCAGTCCATTGTGGAAGATGTTTCATGGAGTTAGCTAGGCCAAAGCAGCAATCACATTTCACCAATGCCACAAATGTGGTCGAACGAACTATCATTGAAAACAAACGCCGTCGGCCATTAATGGGAGACTACAAGCCGGATTTTGAGTTCCGAGCCCAGGACCGTAAGGACAAGATTGGCTCCAGAGAGGTCAAAAAGGCCTTCAGCCCTCAAGGCATGAGTTTTAAAGTCTCTCTGAGGAACGACATGCTGATTGAGGATGCCGGATCGAGCAATACCGGCGACAAAAAAGGGCCATCATCAGGAAGCAAGACCGACAAGTCTCTACCCGAAAAAAGGGTCAACTCCGATAAAGGGTCAACTCCGATAAAGGGAAGCTACCATTCCCAAAAAATAAGGCCGAAAAATCCCCTCAGACATGGATGGCCAAAGAAAGTAGAGAGAAGCCACCATCCCCTGGGGCGAAAATGGAAATATTTCCTCGACCTAGAATGGTCAAACCTCCACAAACACTGCCTAATAATAAATGGTTACAGGTCAGACATCCCAAGTTCCCTCAGCACAGGGAGACCGAATTAACCAAAACACAATTGAGGCGTGCACAGAGAAGATTTGCGGAACAGATAAAACAAATCTTAGCACGAACAGGAGGTATCAGAATTGGCCAGAACAAGTGGGTTCGGGCTGACAACAACAAAAGGGGCAAAACAGAACCTGGTGGTCGAAAAGAAGAAAAAGACAATCAGAAGCAACCGGGAGAACATTTCATCCAATTTGGGACCTTGCCAACTGAAACCCAGGTAAACATGGTCTTCACCCTCCCTTATGAATTTCAAGCAAAAGAAGACCAACCAAAATATCTAGAAGATGATATAGATGTTAAAGTAGATGGCCGATTAACTATTTGTTTATCTTCAAATGATAGTCGGCTAGAATCGTTGGTCGAACAACAATTGGGTATGACTTGCGGTGGGATCTGTTTCCCAAAACCAGCAAGTAACATGACTAAACATCTTCGACCACTGTATATAAAAGCTAATTTTAACGGTAGACCGATTTCAAAAGTCTTAATTGATAATGGGGCTTCGGTCAATATTTTACCAACCTCTGTTTTTAAGAGGTTAGGAAAAA
Source organism: Hamamelis virginiana (assembly GCA_017140935.1). Classification (NCBI taxonomy): domain Eukaryota; kingdom Viridiplantae; phylum Streptophyta; class Magnoliopsida; order Saxifragales; family Hamamelidaceae; genus Hamamelis; species Hamamelis virginiana. The sequence continues at coordinate 11,946 of JAESVK010052030.1, read as the reverse complement.
CAAAGGCCGATCTTTAACCGGCAGAAATTTCTCTTGCCAGTTTTACTGGCAGCCTAGTACAACCATTAGGAATAACACCTGTAGAAGTAGCGGTTGGCAGTACATCTAGATTAACAGCATTCTTTGTAATGGACTCAGAGGCCAACTACAATGCTTTGCTGGGAAGAGATTGGATACATGCTAATATGTGTGTCCCCTCTTCTTTGCATCAAATGTTAATCATGTGGAAGGATTGTAAGGCCGAATTAATTGAAGCAGATAACAATCCTTTCCCGATTCCAACTAATGTTGTTGACTCAAAATTGTACAACCTTGGAGCTATGCCATTACAATTTTCCGGTATAGACAAATATGGCCGACCAACCAAGGTCGCTACTTCCTCTCTGGACATAGACAGCCTAAATTAATTTTCCCAAAGTTATTTGTGGATCAGACAACAAGAGAAATATGTAAAGAAACTTTGGCTCGGATTACAGCATACTTGATCGAATCTGAAGCCACCAGAAATATTTCGGCTAATCTAGCCGACTGCGTCGATGAAAACATCGATGAAATTACATGGCAAGATTTGAATGTCGAGCCAAAAATGCTTAATGACGAAGCGGCCGAAGTTAAAGATCCATTACAAGAAGTTCCTCTAGGAGAAAATAGGCCAATATATATTAATCAGAGTCTACCAGAAAAAGATAAAACCCTATTGATTGACCTGTTAAGAGAATATAGAGATTGCTTTGCTTGGGATTACGATGAAATGCCAGGCCTTGACCGATCTCTAGTTGAGCACAAACTTCCAATCAAAAAAGGATTTAGGCCATATAAACAACCACCAAGAAGAATGGCCCCACAAATCCATCTAAAGGTCAAAGAAGAAATTGATAGGTTACTCAAGGCCAGATTTATACGGCCTGCCCAATATGCGGACTGGATATCCAATATAGTCCCAGTAATAAAGAAGAATGGGAAACTTAGGGTATGCATTGATTTCAGAGACCTTAATAAAGCCTCTCCCAAAGACGAGTACCCTATGCCAGTGGTCGATATGCTAGTTGATTCGGTCACAGGATATCAAATGTTGTCCTTTATGGACGGCCATTCCGGCTATAATCAAATCTTCATAGCCGAAAAAGATATATCCAAGACCGCCTTTAGGTGTCCAGGTAACATTGGTACTTTTGAGTGGGTAGTCATGCCTTTTAGCCTAATTAATGCTGGATCGACCTATCAAAAAGCAATGGATGTTATTTTCCATGAATTCATTGGAAAATTCATGGAAGTTTACGTTGATGATGTGGTGGTCAAATCGACCAATATTGAAACACATCTCTTACATCTAAAACAATCTTTTGAAAAGATGAGAGAACACAAATTAAAGATGAATCCTTTAAAATGTGCATTCGGCGTATCGGCCGGTAATTTTTTAGGATTTCTAGTCCACCAAAAGGGAATTGAGGTCGATATCAATAAAACCAAGGCCATTCAAAATGCTAAGGCACCAACTAATAAAAAAGAGTTACAAAGATTCCTCGGCCAAATTAACTTCTTGCGCCGTTTTATTTCTAATTGTGCAGGCAAAACCAGAGCATTCTCACCCTTGTTAAAGATTCGGACAGAGGACGATTTTGTGTGGGAGAGGCATCACCAAGAAGCCTTCGAGAAGATAAAAGAATATCTATGTAAACCACCCGTCTTGATGCCGCCAATAAAAGGGAAGCCGCTCAAATTATATATATCGGCCTCTGATAGCTCATTGGGTGCGATGTTGGCCCAGGACAAAGAAAACGGCTACGAACAGGCCGTATTTTATTTAAGTAAATCTTTGAACAATTTAGAAATAAAGTACAATGCGGTTGAAAAGCTATGCTTTTCTTTATATTTTGCTTGTATTAAATTAAGATATTATATGATTCCTTTTGAGGTCTATATTATCTCTCAGACCGACGTTATTAAATACATGCTTAATAGACCGATTGTGATAGGAAGAATCGCCAAGTGGACTTTAGTGTTGATTGAATTCAGCCTAGTATATGTCCCTCAAAAGGCGATAAAGGGCCAGGCGTTGGCTGATTTTTTAGCTGATCATCCCAATATCGATCTCGAGCCCCAAATATTTCCAAGTATTGAGATTGGTAATATTGGTTTGGCACCTTGGACCCTGACTTTTGATGGTTCAAGAACGGAGGAAAGTGCTGGAGCAGGGATTATTATCATTTCACCTACGAAAAAGGTAACTTGTTTTTCCCTTAAATTGGATTTCGAATGCTCAAATAATCAGGCCGAATATGAAGCATTAATTATAGGCCTCGAAATTTTACTTGATTTAGGGGTAGTGGCTGTAAAAATTAAGGGGGACTCCCAACTTATTATTAAACAATTAACAGGGGAATATAAATGTTTAAGTGAGTCCCTAATTAAATATTATTACAAAGCCAAGGATTTGGTTGACCGATTTATCGAGGTCGAAATGCAATTTATTCCAAGAAGTGAAAATAACGAGGCCAATGAAATGGCCCAAATAGCCTCAGGTTTCAAAATTCTATTAGGAATATTCAAAAATACGGTCACGATTGAAAAAAGAGTTGAATCTTCAGTTCTATTTTTAGTCGACCATGGAATAATGAATTTAGATATTACTCAAAATGATTGTAGATTTCCTATCATTGAGTATTTAAAAGATCCGACCAAAGAGACTGACATCAAAATTAAGAGGCTTTCGTTGAAATTTGTTTTGTTAAATGACGAATTGTATAAAAGGAGCCCGGACGGCCTATTACTACTCTGCATATCACAAGAAAAAGCAATGCAGGTTATGGCCGAAGTTCATGAAGGAATATGCGGCGCACACCAAGCCGGCATAAAAATGAGATGGCTTATAAGACGATACGGTTATTTTTGGCCGAATTCATTTAATGAATGCATAAAGTACGCTAAAGGATGTCAAGCCTGTCAAAGGTATGGCCCAATTCAACATGTGCCTGCTGTTCCATTACATCCCATCGTAAAACCTTGGCCATTTAGAGGATGGGCCATTGATATAATCGGTAAAATTTTCCCACTATCTTTTAAAAAACATGCATTCATTTTAGTTGCCACTGATTATTTTACAAAGTGGGTTGAGGCTATTCCCCTAAAAACGGTCACACAGACCGAAATAATAAAATGTCTCAAAGAAAACATTATCCACAGGTTTGGTCTTCCACGCCGACCAAGGATCAGTTTTTACTGGTAGTGAAGTAATGGCTTTCGCAAAGGAATATGGTTTTGAAATAATTCATTCAACACCTTATTATGCTCAAGCCAATGGACAGGCCGAATCAACCAACAAAATTCTGAAACTCAATATTGAGAAAATGGTGGAAGATAACCCAAGGGTTTGGCATGAATTCTTGTCTGAAGCATTATGGGCGTACAGGAATTCTAAAAGAGAAAGTACGGGAGTAACTCCTTTCGAGTTAATTTATGGTCATGATGCCGTTCTACCAATGGAAATAACAGTTCGGTCAATGAGAGTGGCGTAACAAAATTGTTTATCAAATCAAGATTATTCAGATGCCATGTTGACCGAACTTGAAGACCTTCATGAAATAAGGCTTATGGCACTTGATCATTTAAAAGCACAAAATATAAGGTCGCTAGAACTTATAATAAGAAAGTTCGACCTAAGACATTTATTGAAAATGATCTAGTTTGGAAAGTTATTTTACCAGTCGGTACCAAGAGTAATGAATTTGGAAAATGGTCCCCAAATTGGGAAGGACCTTTCAAGATTTATAAGGTATTAAAAGGCGGAGCCTATCACTTACAAGATATGGATTCAAACATCCAAAATCGGCCAATTAATGGCCGTTATCTTAAGAAGTATCATCCTACTATGTGGGAACAGTGTTACAAAGATATATGAACAATAGGCATATTAATAAAAAACGGCTAAGAGGCCGAAATAAAAAAGGAAGCATAATATAACAGCGAGTCACCTTTTGACCGCAAAAGATTAAAAATCAAAAGTAACTGAAATACAATAAGGCCAAATGGCCGAAAATTGTTATCATAATCCAAGAGGCTCAACGGCCAGAGAAAACTGTTCAGAAAAAGCAATAAAAACTAAGATTAGGGTACAGTAGGCTCAACGGCCAAAGGATTGCTCTCTTTCTCAGCCACTTCAACAGCAACTTGTGATTGAGAAGTTTCAAGGCCGGCTGATGAAGGATCTGCTGGTAAAGATACACTCAAAGAGAATTTCAAGGAGTCCACTGCCTTTGCCCAGTCAGCCATAGCAGAGGCCGATCTATCAGAAGCTAACTTCACTTGGATCCTTGTCTTTTCCATTTGAGCACTATGGACTTTGAGTGATCTAGATAATTCCTCAGCAATCCTGGCCGTATTAATCATATCTTCATTAGCCTTTGCTTTCACCTCTTCGGCCTTCACAATTCCCCGCTGCAAGTCCCGGAGCTCCCTCTTCAGATTCTCAATTCGGTCAGCAATAGCAGAAATAGTCCTCCCACTCTCCTGGATCATCAGCTGGAAGCTCTCCATGTTCTTCAAATGAACCCTAGCCTCGGACTTCATATCTTCACCCTTTTGTAGGTTCTTTTCCCCTTCTTCAATCTCCTTGCAGGCCTGTTCATAACTTACGAATATATTCGCAAGAGAAGAGACAAAGGCCTGAAGGTTCGCACTGAGGCCTGGGGTAAGATCAGAAGAGGACAAGAGAACATCAGCAGAAGACCTTATTCGGTCAGACTCCTTGTAAGCATCTGAAAGAGCCATGGTCGAAACGGCCATCAAATAGCTCTTTGCTTCGGAAACTTCAGTTTGTTTCGGAGTTGGAGGCTTCACAGGCTCTGTAGATTCACCCAAAAAAGATCGTAGCCAAGCCAATGTGTCGCTAGGGTCGACCAAGGTAGGCCGACTTTGACTAGGACCTGAAGATGGTGTTTGGACTGGTGTTGCAGATGACCGAATTGGAGAAGGATAAACAGCAGGGAGAGGGGAGTCAATAGCAGCATGAATACTGGAATCGGCCAGAGATGACCATTGTAGCAGCTGAGGAGAAGGTTCACTCGATGGCATACGGGTTGCATCTGTTTGGGACCCGGAGGGAGTAGGCTGACTTTGTTGGCCCAAGGATTGAAAAAGGGAATCTAGGTCCTGTCGGCCTTTGGCCACCTTGGCCACCTTGGCCACCTTGGCCACTGGAGCTTTGACAGTGGCTTTACTTGTTGCCTTCCTTTTAGGTTGGCGAGGAGGAGGAGGAGGATTAGCATCGACTGGGGCATCTTCTTCTTCTTCTGATGAAAGAATTGGTTCCAAAGGTGCCAATGGCCGATCTTGAACATCAGCATATCGGCCAGCTGCAAAAAATACGAACTCAGGATCAGACAGATCGAAAATATAACACACAAATAGTAGAAACTTACCCACTCTAAATCGAACATCAAGTGGCGTATACACGGAACGATCCTTCCACATTCGGACTTCTTGCCAATTTGCGAAGTGACCACTCCAAGTAACACCATCAGATGTTGATTCAGGTGGCCGAGTTATGGGATCAATAGAAACAAAATCGGCTATACTCAAAGGAGTAGTAGGTATATTCGGTCTATTTTTTTCCAAAAAAGAATTAAAACGGTCATGAAAGGCGTCCCAGTTTATTCGTCTTTTAAACCGATGTTTTTCAAAAAATAAATCCTTTTGTAAGTTTTTCTTTCTTAAAATTACATCTTGCATTTCATCAAGAATTTGACTAAATCTGGATTGTACCCATTTGATCCCATAAAACTTTTCAAAGGCCAAGATCGATTGATAGTCTTCATACTGGTCTAGAGGAATACCTTTTTTCTTCTTTTGTCTCTTGTCTCCTGCAGACTGAACAGAAGATGAATGGTCAGTGTTGCTAGATTCACTATCAGAAGTACAACTAATAAGGAATCTATCAACAGACTCATTCGACCGGTACGGCCTCAGATACTCAGACAAAAAAAGATCAAAATCTGCAGTAGCATCTTCATTGATGGGAAATGGAGGAACTGATGCAGGCCGAATTAATGAATAAATTCGGTCCACCCCTTCCACATCAACTTCTTTTACAAGTGCTGGTCTCTCCAAGGAACCACCGTTGACCGAAAAAGTTATTGGGAAAGGGATGGATTGTATCAAACCAAATTGGCGGGCCACATAGTGAGGGTTATAAGTTTCTACCCCACAGCGATTATTGGCAGATTTCTCAATGATAACTCTATGATGAATATCCCTAGCGGTCAAAACACTACTCCAAAAATTTAGCAAGGGCACAGGCCGAAGTGAAAAATTAATAGCTTGGGCTACCCATGAAGGAAGAAATGAAGGGTTGTCATAAATGAAAAAACGAGATCGGTCTTTATCAAAGTAGAAAAATTTGAAACAAGAGGAAAAAGAAGGAAGTACACCAGTATGATGAATGAATTGATGACCAAGAGATGGCACACTAGGCCGAAAAGAAAAGGTTGGACTTATTGAAGGAAAATAAGCATAAAGCCAAATCTGAAGCATCCATAAGGGGCCACCCCAGGTTTTAAAATCAGAAGTCAAGAGATGATAGATCCCACGATACAGACTGGATAAAACAAGAGGGCTTAGAGATACTTTATGGCCGTGGCTCAGAAAATATGCCAATTTCAAATCGGCCTTCACCACTTGAAAGGCCGCAGTACAAAACAAATACTTGCTTATCCAAAATAATAGGAAGGCAATGTATTCGGTCTGAGATATATCTCCCTTTTTTGGATTAAACTTGGCAATAAAATTTCGATAAGAAGAATGTTTTCGGTCAAAAATTGGAAAGGAACTATCATCCTCAGGGAATGAAGTACTGGCATTCACGTAACCCCCATGAGGACGAAGACCGAATAAAGCGGCCAAGTCTAATAATGTTGGGGTCATCATGCCTTTATTAAAATGAAAACTATTGGTCGAAATAGACCAGAAACAGAGAGCAGAAAGAAGAAGAGGCCGATTTAAAATGATGGGAGACCTAGAAAAATATATAACCTCATACAAACCAGAGGCTTTCCATTCTTCGGCCTTGACTGCAGCGATGCGGTCGAACCACTCATTCCAACTAGGAACAGTAGTTGGCCAACACCTAAGGGTACTTTCTAAAGCAAAAAATATTCTTGAATCAGGGTTTTCAAAAACAAAGGTTTCATCCTTATGTTTTGGGAAAATAGACTGAACAGAAGAAACAGCAGTAGAATCAATGAATCGAGGACCTAAAGTATAGGAATCATCTAAAGGAGATAATACCTGAGTCGCGACAACGCTAGGAGTAACTTCTTGAAATTGTTGAAGACGGGATTGACAAGAAAATTCTTCACCACCGGTCGCCATTAAAGAAGACTCAAGAAATCTTGATAGAACAGGAGTAATGGCGGAGAAGACCCAAACCACACCGAACAAACGATGAAAAAGGTAACGAAACTCGTAAAGAAGAAAGAAAGAACGGGATCTTTGCTAGAGAGGCGACGGTAAAAGCTCAAGGTTTGCAGGATGCAGTTCGTCGGAAAAACCAGAGAAAATGAAAATACTCAGAGCAGTTGAAGAGAAAGTGAAGAATGAGAAGAGTCTATAGGTTTTAAAAGAAACCTTTGAGAGATAATCATTAAACCCTATTTTTTCGCGCCCAAGAGACGTGAAAAGACGTGACTGATGTCACTTCTAGCAGAGCCGTACAACCAAACGGCAGAGCCGTATCAATTTACTGCAAAATGATTTCAAAATGACGGCTCATTTAATGCCACATATTCCATACGCCATACTTTTGGTATTGAGTTATCTCAACGGGTTTATTACGATAGGCCGAAGACATTTTAAATCGGTCAAAAATGATGTAAGACCGATTTTCATACTGTGGACCAGCCTCGTGGCGGGGCTTTGGGTGTGGGGTGTCCACATCATCACCGGGCGATATGATTAGGGGGGGTTTAGAAATCAAACAAAGGAGTCGCCACCTTATTTTTAAGGAATAAGGAAACCATGAAAAATATTTTATTTTTTAAATCAAAACAAAACAAATTCCATTTTCAATGAGAAGGCAGTCTACAAACCAGAGTTGGATCCGGGGGCTAGGTTACGACGTGGGAAGGTTCCAAGCTTTCGCTTGTAGGCACCCACCTCGCCCTAATTAAAGGACTTCTAATTTATTTGGGCTATTTAAATTTCTTAATGCAAACAATCCTAAATAATCTAATCAACCAAAAAATAGTGATATAAATGCATTATCTATATTAGTTATATTAATAATAATAAAAATATATATATACAAATAAACCCTAAGAACCTAGGACACCCTACGGGCATCCTAGGGCGGACTTGAGCCCTATTAGCGCCTACGTAACTTACTAGTATCACCTAGCAAGTATCAAAGTCCACGTAGTTCGACTACCCTAGGACTCTCTTATTGTAATCGATCACATCATCAAAGGTATTTCAACCTAATTCAAGACTCTAACTTCGAGAGTTTTTTATTCTTTCAAGATCATTTATTTGAAATCATTTCAAATTAAAAGACATTCATAAAATCCAAATATTCCAAATAATTCTTATATTTAGAATTCAATTCCAATTAAAAATCTTTTTCAAAGATTTTCAAGAAAACAAATCATATGAGAGGAATTTGATTCCAAAATAAAAATCTTTAAAACATTTCAAATCTTTTTGAAAATCATTTAATAATCAAATATCTCATAAAATCATGTTTATTATATCAAAATCATTTTTGGAAAATCTCTCGAAGATAGACAATCAAATCGATTAAAATACTCAAATCTGAGTATGACTTTTACAACAAAGGAAATTCCTAGGGAAGGTCAAGTGACCTTCCTAATCCTAGGGTCTCTAACTAGTCCTAAAGTTAATCTAAAAACCTAAAAATACTAATGCAATGCATGCTGAAATTTAAACAAATAAGCATGTAATTAATTCTAAAAATGCATGAAAATGCCCCTAAATGCACACTAATTAATCTATGTGAGCCTAAGCATATTTCTAAGTTGGATTTGGCCTTAAAATAATTTTTAGAAGTGATTTAAAGGCATAAACAAATACGGACAGATTTGAGCATTAACCTTTAACCACTCTAAAAATCATGAAAATAAAGAATAAAAAATGTGAAAATGTCCTAGCATGCTTTCTACATGAATATACAAAATAAACTACAAAAATCATGCAAAACATGGCTTAAAAATGATAATTAAACCATTTTAAAGTATATATCCAAATCTGGGCAGATTTGAATATACACTTTTAATGGCCTAAAAATCATTCTTAATCCATGGTTAATAATGAATAAATACCCTAGCATACAATCTATCATGCTTGATTAAATTACCATGCAAAACATATCAAAAACTACACAAAAATATGCTTACATAATTAATTTAAACACAAGGGAAGGATCTCACCTTTGCACGCTTCCTCGTACACATTTTATATATTCAAACCAATAAATCCAAGCCGAGTGCTTCAAATAATCATAAAAAAATCACAAGGGAATGATCTCACCTTTGCACGCTCCCTCGTACACATTTTTCATATTCAAATGATCAAATCCATGGCAAGTGTTTAAATAATCATATAAAACATAAACAAAAAGACTCAAGACTCATCACATGTCGAAATAACATACTAATATACTCATGTTATCAATAAAATCATCAATTAAACATCGAGAGATTCAAATAACAATATGAATACACCAATATTTATTTTAACATGCTCGCATACATGAAATAATAACAACGGACTCATCCTAAACATAAAATCATAACAAAAACTAACCCTAGCATGCTTACACAGATAAAATCACAAGAAACTAACCCTAACATGCATACTCACATAAAATAATAATAAAACTACTTCTAATCATGCATACGTACATAAAATAACAAGAAAACTAACCCTAACATGCATACTCACATAGAATAATGATAAAACTGTTTCTAATCATGCATACGTACATAAAATAACAAGAAAGCTAACCCTAACATGCATACTCACATAGAATAATGATAAAACTACTTCTAATCATGCACACGTACATAAAATAACAAGAAAGCTAACCCTAACATGCATACTCACATAGAATAATGATAAAACTACTTCTAATCATGCATACGTACATAAAATAACAAGAAAGCTAACCCTAACATGCATACTCACATAGAATAATAATAAAACTACTTAACCCTAGGCATACATCCTAACATAAAATCATAAATAAAACTAATGAACCCTAAACATGCATATTAACATGAAATAACAACAAAGCTAAACCTAATCATGCATACTCACACAAAATCAAAACAAGGCTAACCCTAATCATGCATACTAACATAAATAAGAGAAAGAGATAAACCTATTCAAACATGCATAGAGAAAACTCCTACAAAGTAAAATGAAAATCCATCAAAGAACAAGGCCATGGTTGAGTGTTTACCCTTCGATCCCCTTCTTGGCTAGCCTCCTCCAAGCTCTTAGCCTTCGATCCTTGCCCCTTCAATGGTGTAGAGATGAAGAGCTAAAAAATCTGTAGCCTCCTCTCCAAAACCCTAGAAATCTCTCTCTTCTCTTTTTGACCTCTCATAATGCAACATATATAGGGTTAGGGTTCAAAACCTTGAATGGCTAGGGTTGATCCCTCTAAAAAACGATCCTAGGGCTTAAAATGAATCTCTCTAGGGTTTGAAAGTTGAAACCCTTCGAATTTATGCCAAAAAATCAAATCAAATCGGCCAAAATAAGTCAAATTTTTCAAAATGGCAAAATTGGCTCGAGCCAGCTGATGGCCGTCCTAGGCATGGACGGTTGGCCGTCCTAACTGGATGGTTGGCCGTCCTAACTAGGACGGTCACCATGCTGACTTTCCCAATTTTGTTCCCCAATTTTAGGGTTTTCGAATTTTGGCTATATTTTGGTCAAATTTGATCCAAATCCGATGGTTCAGGGCTCAAAACGACCGTGTTTTGATCCTCCACATTTTTAGAATGTTTTTGGGTTAAAATCAATTGACCATGGTCAAGGGTTTTAGCAAAAAGCTAGCCAATTGACCCGGTTGTGCCAAAATTGGTCATATGACCATTCTCTGTTTTGTAAAATTGATCAATTAGGCTTGCACCACTTCTAAAAACACGATTTCAACATGAAATTGGTACTTAACAACATGTGTTGAAAATCTTTTGTTTTGGTGAAAACTACCAATTCACGGTCAATTTGATCGAAACCCTAATTCAGCTCATCCTTACCCGTGGGATCGATTTTGGGAGAATCCATCCCAACCATTCAAAGGCTCAATTGATACACCAAATACACTCCCCACATCCATATAAACCTCATGAAACAATCCGTTTCGAATTCGAAGGTCATTCGGAGATTATACGAGAAAAATGACGAAAATGCCCTTCAAGTCGCAAAAACCCTAATTACCTATCGAGCTCTCATCAGAATGCCATGAAAATTTACAGGGATGTTCTAAAACACCTCAAAAGTCAAATGCAATACAAATGGGTTGATTCCAATCCAAATGTACACATGAAATAATGAATTGTCCTTTTCCTCAGAAAAGGGCAATTTGGGCAATTTGGTCTTTACAAGGCCAATTCCTCACTAAATGATCCACTCTTCGAGTTAATCATTTGTATAAGTATATGATAGAAATAATTGGTAAAAATGGGGTGTCCACACATACACTGATATATTCCATAATTCATTTTAATTATGAAATATGGGGGGCAAATGTTACCACACTAAAAATCGGTCAATGATTGTGAAGGCCGAAAGTCTCGAAGCAAGATTCTTAGAAGGCCGAAATTAAGAAAAAGCAATATATATTCGGTCTATGAAAAATCAGCCATGAAAAGAACAGGCCAACAAGATATCCTCTATCAAATATGGCCTTGATAACCTTGATACATC
>JAESVK010052028.1:25795-40551 GCA_017140935.1 Hamamelis virginiana | reverse complement strand
TCCGAAAAAAAAAAAAAAAAGCAGAGTTGAACACAAAAAAACCACTGCAAAATGTGTCTAGCAAAGTACAGGAACATTGTGCAATAACTACCAAATATAAGATGAGAAATTTGGCCAAAGGTTCTCCTTTATAAGATTTTCGTATCAAAAATTCTCTCAAAAGATCTTTTATGCCAAAAGTTCTTTTGATGGAAATTGGATAAAAATGTCCTTCCTTTCCCAAACAACCTTCAACCCCAAGGGTTTGTGTTATTCTGCAGATCTGGGGTCGTTCTTTTTCATCATCGGGGTTGTATGGTGAGAATTGCAATGGTGCTTGCTGAGTTTTATACCTGCTGTGCGTGTTTGGGTCTGAGAATGAAGCTCTTGTTCCTCTCGCGATGCTGGTCCTATGGTGTTTTCTCCTATCCACGGTTCAGCCATGGTCATTTCTAGAGAGAGAAGCTCCCTAGGTGCTGGCTTTGTTTTTGGGTACTGCAGATCTGGATTTTTGTAGGAAAACATTGAAGCCCAAGTCAGAGTGAACCATCTTGTGAAATATTAGTTGGTGATGTTTCCCGCGATGAGGGGTTGGCCTGCAACCATGACAGGGAAGGGAGATGAGTGGATTTCGTTGGATGAGAGAGAGAGAGAGAGAGAACGTGCGGGAGATGGATTTGTTGGGGTGAGAACCGCCGGCGAGATGGAAGGCCGGCAAGAGCTACAGAGGGAGAGGATGTGTTTTTGTGTTTGCTAGAAGGGAAGTGAGAGAGAGAAAGTAATGGGCAGGAGACAGAATGTGTGAAAAAATGGACTTTGACTTTAATATCAGTGCAGTAAGTAATGGGCAGGAGAGAGAATGTGTGAAAAAATGGTCTCTGACTTTAATATCAGTGCATTAGAGGTCATTAGATTAAACATAATTAGAGGTGGAGATGAAGAGTTTGTATAGGAGTTAAAATAATGTATTAGGTGAACTCGTCGCATATCTTATTATATATAGAGCAGTTGTGCTGATGTGGCGGCCTAGAATTACTTCCCTCCCTCGTACTCTTCTCTCCTTGATTCACTCCATTCATTCATTTCTATTGGTTCAAACACACCCATTATCTTTAATTCCCACCAGATGCACAACAATTTATGCAACCCTTCACATTCCAAGTATACACTCTCCCAAAAAAAATTATAGATAGACAGGTTAACAAGTCTATTTTTATGCAACCCTTCACATTCCAAGTATACACTCTCCCAAAAAAAATTATAGGTAGACAGGTTAACAAGTCTATTTATTATTTATTACAATATTAATGCCACAGAGGTGGAGAAGCTTCGATCAATAGTTCCCTTTGATTAATAGAGGTTAATAATTGATTTCTCTGTTTAATTACACGCTTCAAAATCTACCCTACACATACAATTCAACACACACACGCAATCGCTTGGTCTTATCATTTCTTCCTCCAACACACACACGCACACAGACATATATACACACACATACACTTTAATTCAATAATAATTAAGTTTAAAAGCTTAGGAGGTGCAGGTGCAAATGCAGATAAAGGCAACTGGCCTTTTTGTAACGCCCCAACCTAACATCCATACTGACCCTTCCGGATAGGTCGACATGTGTCAAGATAGAGGTACAACCTGTCCTGCTCATTGGTATTTCCGCATGAGATATAAGAAATGAATATAAATATATAACAAAATGAAATGTCATGTCCATACATTGTGACCCATTCGTCAAATATAATACAATTAGGAAATCAAATATATTGCCAACATCCCTGGCAAATGAGTTGTAACATAAGTCAAAGTAGTCTAAATAACTGAATATAACTTAATAAATTTCTCATGAGATATGTATGACCAAAGCAGGTAATAACTATGCAGCTATCCACCATTTCCAAAGCAGCGAATTATGCAAACCAAACATGTACCCCGAGTCAACCTGAAATATACTGCAATAAAGCAGGGGTGAGCGTCAACGTGCTCAGTAGGGATAATATGACCTCTACGCATTAATAACAACATAGTGATACATGGAATATTCATATAAAGCTCACATTTCAAAAATATTAAAGTTTTATAAACAAAGTTTAGTAACAGAAATTTTAGAACAGCGTGGACTTTCAGTGAAAAACCATAGTCTCCATAGTCAGTAACAATATCAGTAGCCAGTAACCAGGCGTATGCCTCGCATGCGGAATGTCCCATCGCATGTGGACAATAGCCAAAAAAAACGTCCTAGTCCATAGCATGGAACTATACGTCACCTCGCGGGGCCCAAAGTATATATATAGAATGCTCAATTCACGCGCAGGTCCATAGTATACCCATCGGTATGGAGTTCGGCCCGATTGGCATATGCGTCACTTCGTTAGGTCCCTAGCATATCCAATCTTGGACTGAATTATATTATAGGGCTGTTGATTCTAGGCTAACAAACCTGTAGCTCAACCGGGCTACTATTAAACCAGGCCGGGGACCGTAGTCACTGCCGCACCCAAAATATAACCGAAAGGGGCCATGGGCCCCAGGCCCCCAATGATACAATTCAGTCCACAATCATGTATATATATAATAATGCATGTCCTGAAAGATATAACTGATCATCATGCCATGTCCACCGAGATGAGGCCGGGACCGTAGTCGCACTGCCGCCAACATCCTCGCGTGGTAGAATCTCATCTCAAGGACCAGGATCCATCGTAATGAGATTAGGGGAGCAAGCTCAAGCCTAAACCTCTGGCACGCATGGTATCCAATATATAGTGACCCGGAACCCATAAGCAGGCGTCCCCTTTTTTAAATATAAACATTTCCAGAGCCTCAGCTCAAAACAGATATAAAACCAGTTTTTCCAAATCATAGACTTTCCAAAATGATGGGAATGACTCAAGTTTAAATAAATCCACTTTCTCTGTACATAAACCTTTTTAAAAGATAGGGTATTTTTGAATAGCAATATCATGTATCACGAATCAAAGTAGTTTAGTTTAAAACCCTATCAGCTCTGTTCAGTAAAACAGTTAATAGGAAAGGCCCATTCCCATATTTATAAACAATTCGCCATTTGTAAACATTTCTACATAAAACCTTTCATATAGTTCATAAAGTTTGCCACACAAGTTTTGCAGTTCATAAACAAATATATTCCATGTATCTAGCTGGCAGTTCAAATGTAAAACATGGTTCTCAAACATTCATAAACTATATCCTTATAAATAAGGGTTTATAATTCATTTCATTCTCATAGCAGTTATAGAACAAGGATTAAGGTTCGTAACCATTTATAAATCATAATGTTCAGTAAGTGTTTAGAATACGCATTGTTCTCACAACAGTTGTAAAAATGGATACATCATTACCAACGGTAAAAGGTAACTTATCCCTACCTCAATATAGCTGTGTTTTACCAACCTTTGTGGCTCCACGAGCCTCCCAATGCAATGCTTGATGCACCCAATGCAAGTGATCCTCCAAAGGACCCAACCAACACTGATAAACAATCAACAATGCATGCAAGAAGGATCAAAAGAAAGTACAAGCATCCACCGTTCAAAAGCAAAGCAAAACGACTCTCAAAACTGCTCACTCGCGACCCTAAGGATTTAAAACCCCAAAATGTCAAACCCAAGACTCTAAAACTTCTGAAATATATCCTTAGCTGTGTCAAGCTGCCACACGTTGAATTTCCATGGCCAATCGCAAAGCGGATTTGAGGATATAGGCCAAAGAAGACAAAGTGTACTCACGAGGGGCAAATCTGGTATTATCAAAATAACTCTCTCTCTAAAAGGAATTCGACCTCAAGACTATAAAATCTAGAAACTAGACTGCACAAGCTTTCCGTACATATAAAGTACGCGAAAATCAGAGTTCATATGCAAAAGTTATGAAAGATTGAAGTTCGAGGTAGAAAATTAGTAAAAGAATCAACATTGAAAATTTGTAAGGGCATTTTTGTAATTTTGCATTTGAGGACAGCCATTACCGAAAATGGTCTTCTTCCTCACGTTTTCTTACCTGCAACAGATTTGTAACAAAAACTTTCCTTATTTCAAAATGCAAAACAACCTTAAATTACCTCTTTAAAACCTTAAATAAAATTGTTTAAAACTTGATTTATGTGTATATATATAATAAAACCCCAAGGCAAAGGTGCCACAACACCACCATGGCTGGAGATGCCATGGCCGAAACTGCCATGGCAGCCGTGGGTGTCCCTCAATCACAGCTACTGGCCATTTAAAATATAAATCAACCCAGCAGCTAAATTCCCACATGCAAAACTCTTTTCCAACAGATTTTCCAAAGCAATTAAGTTAAGCATGAAATCAACTAAGAACACCACAAAAGCTGCCATGGCCATGGCCGGAGCTACCATGGCCGGCGCTTCAACTGAGCTTCAAACCAGCTCCTTTAAAGCACCAAAAATAATGGTTTAAATCTCAAATAAAACCCACATGTAATAAGACTTTCATTGATTTGATAAAAAGTTTAAAAAAAATCAAAGCTTGAATTTGATAAAACCATGGCTGCCGTGGGCTCCTACTTTCAAAATGCCAAATTGAAACTCAAAACAAACCCTCTTGATGAATCTTTTGTTACATGCAGACCCCAAGATATTAGATCCATGTACTAAGCTAGAAAAATAAGACACCAAAACGATGAGAATCCATAGATATGCAGTCCGAAATTACAAGCTCAAAACAGAGCATTAAGTATTGCCATTTAAAGTTTCAAAGAGGTAACAGTCCAGGCCATGCATGCTCAGATTTATCTCAAGCACACCTTCACAAATATGGATTCATTTACAGGCAACCCAAAAGCAAGATGATTCAGTTGTTAAACTCAAAAATAATGATAATACATAAAGCACAAATGTGCTTGACTGCTCAGACCCGAACCTATAAGCAAAACAGGGACTTCACTCAAAATGTTTTTAATCCTGAAAAAAACTTAGAAATCAGTCCATGCATGTTTGAAATATGCTTGTTATAGTTACCAGATTTCAAGATGGAGCATAACTATTAGAAATTTGTCATGCACAGCCCGAAGTACACACTTGTGTACATTTGTTTCAAAACCTAAAATCAAAATAAGAAGGGGCCAAAACCGTGCACATGCATGCCTGTAAAACCATTTCAAAACCCATGATCAGTGATGAAAACACATGAATCCTCCATGCATGTCTGTTAATGCTCAAGGTAGGTTGATATACAAGCTCAAAAATTTCAAATCTCAACTGAACCACTGCATCAATCATTTGATCCAAGTCAAGGATACTTCAAATGTCCAGGTACAGATTTTTTTTAAACAAGGATTTGAGCTTAAATCTCTTTAGAGCAGAGAAATGTAAAGAGGAGAAAGAGGAAATCAACAAATAAAATACTAAACTCACCTTTTGAAGAAAAAACAAAGGAGCTCCGGCAAGGGATCCGGCAACGGTCCGGCCACCACCTCACCCCCAGCAGCACTCTCTCTCTCTCTCTCTCTCTCAACTTACTCAAACTTTACAACTAAATGTGAAGAAAAGGGGAAGGCAGCCACGGGTTTATAAAGAGTAAGTGGGGACTGCCTTTGCAAAATTGTTAAACAAAAATTCAATTTGTTAAATTTACAAAAAGGGGCCTTTGGTTTATATAAAAACTTTGAAATCACCCTCAGCACTTAATATAATTTCAAATTTTTGAAACTTCTTAATATACAAGATATCCCAAGCTTATTAAAATAATACAAATAGAACATTAATTTTTTTTTTTTTTATTATTATTTCTTTTTTTTTTTGGGATATTACACTTTTAGTGTGTGTTTAGTTTAGCTTTGTGTTTGTCAGTATTTTTTAGCATGCTTAATTGGTCCCCCACCCAAACAGATAAACATGAAAATAAAGTTAATTTGAGTGGTCTTAAGACCTCGGGGTATGTATTGTTGCATTAGGGCCTGTTTGCCGATGCTGTAATTTTGTTCAGTTTGGTTATGAACCAATTAATGTGCCCAGTTTTTGTTCAAACAATTATCTTTGAACTGCTTTTATGTTATACTTGATTTGTCTAACTCTCACTCTTGCTTAGGGCTTAAAGGTGTTGCACTTCCTTTGACTGTAAGTAATTTTTATTTTATTTTATTTTTATTACTGGGGTTTGATTTGAAGATAGATTGAAGCATGGGGTTAGCGTCCTTGACTTAGTGTTTTATTTTATGAGCGAAGTTTATAGAGGTTGAATTTTTATTTATTTATATTCTATATATGTGGTGATAGATTAGTAATGTATAGATGCAGTATCTATATTGTTTTGGTTTCTATAAAAATTGAATCCTAACCTGAACTATGACAAATAGCTGTGTTGGGCTCAGTTTAGCAGAGGGTTTTGTTTTTTTGGGTCTCAAACAATGAAAAATTTAACTTTTATAAATTTATATGCCGTTTTATTTTCCCATTTTTACTACCAAACGGAGGTTTTTATATTATCATGTTCAGTGAATAGAGTTGATTTTTTGTATTGGTTGTGTTATGGCGCAGGCCGCGCATCGCGCGGGTCAACACTAGTATATATATATATATATATAGAGAGAGAGAGAGAGAGAGAGAGAGTTGCTCATGGATTCGCTGTTGAAAATTGGAGTTAATAGGAGTTGTAGAAGCGAGGGGGAGAGAGAGAGAGAGAGATGAATTAGAAAAATATTGGAGGTTGGAGTGGATCAATTAGTCGGGGCGAGGTAGGTTTACCATCGAGTTTGAAAATATAATTAAAATATTTTTTAAACTTCAATAATTTTATTTTTAATGAATCCTAACCATAATCTCAACAAATTTGATTTCAATATTGGATTATAAGTATTTGTAATGAAAATATATATTTATACACACTAACTTAGTAAAAAGAATAGAAAAAAATAATAGAAAGGATAAAAATCTTGAAACACCAAATATTATGAATAAACAAAAAATATTTTAGTATATATAATTATATATACATAGATATTCGGGGCCGGGCAGGTTGGAGATGTCATATTTCATTTACGTCCCAAACCCTATATGATTTTTAATTTTTTTTTTCCAAACCCTATAAGATTTTCAAATCTATTTTCCAAACTCTTTCCAATAGGGGCGGGACGGGTTATCCTTCTAACCCGTCGCATTGACATCCCTAACAAGTGAGAATTGAGAAGCCATGTTAACCCGGATTGGACTAAAATGAATTCAGCAGTTTTGCCTATCCAAAAAAAGAAGAAAAATACCATAGCACTAGACACTTTAACCCGAAATTAAAAACTACCCTGATGTGTCATACTTTGAGTGGTGAGGTATCTATTCTCAAACTGCTTCCCTCTTTTTCACACACTACTCAAACCAAAATACGTCGGGATGATTTTTAATTTCGAGTTAAAATGTCAGCCGGGTTATATAGAATTGTTGAAAAAAGAATTTAGCAGTTTTGAACGGTAGAATTCTAGACCCGATTAAGGTTTACCATATTGGTGCCAGACTGATCTCATATATTAAATCAATCAAACCCAGTAATCAAATGTTTGGTAGTTGTAGAAACAAGTTATGCATTCCATCATCAACATTTGGACCATAGTTTAATTTAGTAATTCTGAAGGACCTAACTAACGATATATCTATCTGAATTGGTAAAGATCCAAGTGTACGTATAGCAGCTACCATTCCTTGCTTTATAGCTAGTCTGCTAGCAACTACCAATATATATTCCTTCATAGTCACATGAGAAAATATGTGTATAAAGCTCAATCATTGTTTGAAGGGTCGAGGGTTCTCTCCGGCAATCCACCAGCGCAGCCAAGCCTTCTTTGTTTTGAGGCAGACAGATAGCCCGATTACCCAGATAGTACTATAATTGTCATGCATGTGGTACTAATTAGAATAAGTTGGTGTTGAAACTGCAAATGGCCGGGAATGGTGTTAGCATTCAATATTTAAGAGAGACAGAGAGAGAACTTCATGAAGTTTAGAATTAGAAGCTAGAGTGATAGAAAATGTATATCCAAAATCTGTTAAATGTATGATTAGAATATGCATGTATCTCCAAAATCTATTAAACGTATACATGAAATTTGCCTTTAAAATTTTTTGTATATTTATATTCATTTTTATTTTTTGTATGTAATTGAAGCTATAAACGTTTATTCACTTTCTTTTTTAAAAAAGATTTTGTTATCTGGAAATCTTGTATAAATAACAAAATCAAAATTTGAATTTTCAAAATTGATGAATTGACGGCGAGATTTTAGGATTCAGATAACCGCTAAATATGAAATTGTTTCCTCAAGAAATCTTCAAGATGGCAACTACACACGTATGGTTCGAAATGGAGGGCGTGCCAGAAAGGTTGACCTTACACCGTTTCAAGGTAAAAGATTGGTTTGAAGTTAATCGAGCCACAATAATATAATCAGACAATTGTAAGAATTCGGCTTTGCCTCAATAACGAGGACTTTTAATTAATAATACAAGGCAAAATAATTCAAATAATATGAAATATAATAAGTAGAACAATAGATAAAATGATTCGAAGAAACCACATAATTATATTATTACCTCCATTTTCTGGTACAGTAAGAATACACTTCTGTTAAAGTCATTCGGAGCAATCAGATAGAAAAAGATAGAAGAGAGAGAGATCTTAGAAGAAAATGATAGAGGGATAAAGGAGAGAGATCTTAGACGAATACAGAGTATGGGGTGAGGTAAGAAGTCCTAAGTTAAATGATACATTGAGGTGGGAAGAGAAAAAATAAAGATAAGTATAAAGACGTGAGTCTTGTGTGGTTGTGGAACCATTTGCATGAAGGATTCTTCCTCTATTTATAGACTTGCAAGGTAACTACTTTCAATTCGTGTCAAATGAGGTGTTGACAAGTGTCAAGTGCTCCTGCATCATGTTTGGAGTCCATGTGAACTGATGTGATGGAGATTTGCTGCATAATAATTGATTTGAAGCTTCTGACTGTCTATCTTCAACCCAATCTGGAACTTCCACTTTTCTGTAAAAATCTATTTTCTGACTTGAATAACTGCTGCAGACTGATTTTAAATGTTTGAAAACGAAAATCTATCATTCTCTTATAAAAAACTACCAAAACATGTTTACATATTCAAAAAATAATCATCTTTAGCGGTTATTTGATGCATTCTCTTATAAAGAACAATTAAAACATATTTAATATATAAAAAGTAACTGCTACAGCAGTTATTAGCAGTTACTTGCTGCATTCTTTGATGGAAATATATTTAAAACATGTTTAAATGTTCAAAAGGTAACCACCAAAGCAGTTTTTTGCGGTTACTTGAAGAGAAAGTGAGGGAATTCTGGTTTTTCTCCAGATTATTTAGCTTAAAACTGACTTGGACATGTGTCCTTCATTAATTGGTAAGTCATTTAGCCAATTAAACTCATTCTTTAATTGGTTACTGAGCATTCTTTCATTGGTCTGTTATTTTATGGTGTAAACAAAAATAAATCCATATTTGATAATTTTTCAAATTTCGGATTCTTAGCTAGGGACAAAATCGTCTTTTAAAATAAATATTTGAATCATTTTAATTACTATATTTAATTCAAGACTTTTGGGTAAAGCTATCTTATACCAGGGTCATATTGGTATAAACTTTTTTTTTTAAATCCAAACATTCATATATTTCCCAGCTTAGTAAAACAGAGTACAACAAAAAGTATTGTTGCAAAGATATTTCTTCACTATTGTATTCAAAAT
The DNA here is from genome assembly GCA_017140935.1 of Hamamelis virginiana. Lineage (NCBI taxonomy): Eukaryota > Viridiplantae > Streptophyta > Magnoliopsida > Saxifragales > Hamamelidaceae > Hamamelis > Hamamelis virginiana. The sequence continues at coordinate 30,825 of JAESVK010052028.1, read as the reverse complement.
CACAATAAAAATGAATACTGTCTTAATCCCTTCTTTGTAACTACTTGTCCCAAGGATAAATCCTTTCACTAAACCACAAAGTTACAAATGTCTAACCTGGACAACCAAGGATTCTCTGGAATTTGCCTCAAGTTCTTAATTGTTTTTTGCACTCTGTTCTCATCCTTTAGCTCCTATATGGCAATATAGAGATCGCCAAATTAAAGGAAGCAAAGTATTATTATTTTTTTTTATTTTTTTTTTTAGGAAAGGAAGCAAAGAATTAAATCTCGTGAACACTACTAGTATACTTTCTTCATTGTTTAGTGGGCAAGCTAGATCTTGTGAACATTGTAGCCTCTCATGTCAAGTTCTCCTAATTCTTTAATTTAGACCCACCAAAAACCAATTTCTTAATTCCAATGTAAAGATGATGGGGTTTGGGTGGTGGTTGGTGTTGTAGTTGAAGTGTGGGATTTTTCTTTCAATTTTGACAGAGGCAACGTTGAGGTGAGGAAGAAGAAATGGAGAAGATGGAAGGTCAGGGTTTGGTTATAGGTATAGAGTTATAGGTTCAGTAAAAAGCAGTTTGAGTCGGGTTAATTGTGTAGCACAACTCTTAGCCAAGGGCAGTTTGGTCATAAGGATTGCCATATGGAGCATGAGATGGCACATGCCTTTATTTCAATTAAATAAAAAGACGGTCATGTGACGGAAGGATGCAATTTATCTCAGTTTGAAAATACAAGAGGTTAATGTATAGCAATTAGAAGTACGATCGTGCAAAGTGGGAGTAAACTGTAATTTCCTCTTATTTTTATTTTCTTTAAAAAGGAAAACTAGATTGATGGGATGGAAGTGGAAGCTGATTGATACAAATTTGTCCACTTAAGCTCTGGCTCCCACAGATGGACGTGAGAGCGAAATAGCAAATCACCTTATCAACTATCACTGACTTGTCTGGATTATGTGGAGGCACTGGTTCTTAGCAACCAGAAAATATCTATGTTGATACAGTTGTCCAGTTCTCATTGGTACTCAGTAATTTCCCTTGTTGACGTGGCATATCAATCTTAACGACAAGTGGACGACTGCAATATTGGATAAAGACGTACATTTTCACTTGAAGACGAATCAAAGTTTTCTATACGGCAAAGGAATCCATACCATTGGTTGAGGGACTTTGAGATCCATTAATACTTCATGGTCAATGGTTGTTAGGTCGGGGACCAATTTTTTGATATGAACCAACCAATTGATGCATGTGGACGTACACTGTTATTTCACAATAATTTTTAATATTTGAATCAAGTTTTACTCTAGTACTAATCCACTATCTTCGTACCGACGTGGCTTAAACAAAAAATAGAAACCATGAAAACTTGATTATTGTAAAGATCCCAAATTTACAGGTTTCTTTTCAATTGATGGCGTGTGAAGAAACTAAATGAAGAAAATTGGCGTCACCACTACAAAAAATTAGGAAGATAAATGGTCTAGATTAATTTTTTTTTTCAACTTCTTTTATTTTATTCAATTTTACTCTTATTTATATCTATTCTTTTGGTAGTTCTTAATTTGGAAAATTGGTGAGAGGTCCTACTTAAGAAAAGTTTAATGCCAAAAGTCTTCTTAATATTTCTTTCATTTGTCAAGTTCTATTAAGAATTGTTTCACACGAAAAGTCCTAATCTTTTAAAATATTTTCAAAATGGCGGAATTATCCTGGGATGTATTTTCACTGTCCTGAGTGTATTTTTATTGTGTTTTTCGGATTTTTTTCTTTGAGTTTTTACTTTTTATTGCTTTTTTGTGTGTGTGGTTTTTATTTTTTATTTTTTTTAATAATGTGCTTTTTTGTGTTTTTCAGCAATCTGATTTCGATGATTTTTGCAATTTCTGCCTCAACAATTTGGGGGGGGGGGGGGGGGGGGGGGGGGGGGGGGGGGGGTATGCTTAGCACTAATTCATAGTGGGTAGAGAGACAGTGAGAGAGAATAACCTCAAGCACATAAAAACAATTATTCATAAATTAAATTTTATATATCTTACTAGATATAATGTATAATTTAAATTATTAATGACCTCCAAACTTTTCTTGTCCCTCTCATTTAAATTATTAATCATTTTAAATTACTAGAAATGCACCATGTGCATTGCACATGTAAATTTTTGCAGAAAAAAAGATTGTTAAATATCAAATAAAATGTGAATGATGTAATTAAGATGAAATATTTAAGATTATTAAAAAATTATTGTTTAAAAATTTTAAGAAATCTAAATTGCAAAAAAATGACATTAAATAAATACATACGAACTTAATGAACTATAAAATTTTCATACTATGAATTTTAAAGAAAAAGTACTAAAAATATTAGTAAAACTACATTTGTTTTGAGTCTGGATCCTCTGCTTGGGATTGGATATGCTTGGGTGATGTATCATGATCTGGATGCTCTGCTTTTCACTTGAGTGATATGCAAATGATCTAGATCATGACACATCACCCAAACACCAAGCAAACCCAAGCAGAAGATCCTCATTCATTTGTTTTTGTATTAGAAATGAGAAATAGAGAGTAATTTATTTAGTATTTTATGGTAATTAATTGTTTGAAAAATCATGCTTTATCTAGAAATGAATAGCATTTGAAAAAAATTTAATTTAATTAAGATTATTTTTACTTTACTCGGTAGAATTTCATATTAGAAAAATTTTATTATAATAAGAAATTTAGTGACAGTATGTTTGAAAAGGTTTAAAAAATAAATTAATATTCATAGCTAGTTTTAATTTAATTAAAAATCCTATTTATTGTGATGGGTGGAATATTATGAGACAATGTCTATTCTTGTACTTTTTCTATTATATGGGGATATTTTGGTTAAAGCAAAAGTTTTTCCAAGATTCACACTTTTATATATAGTATAGATTTGAATTTGCCTTTTAATATCCTTTTGTATTACTATTTATAGGTATTTGTATTACTTTTGAATTTTATTTTTAATATACTTTTTTTTTTTATGTTGAAAAAATGTATTGCAAGATTTGTTGTTTTTTATTTTTTTATATTGAAGAAACGTATAGTAAGATTTGGTGGGTTTTATTTTTTGTGACTTTTTTATGTTGAAGAAACGTGTAGCAAGATTAGTTTAAAAAAAAAAAAAACGTGGAGCTTGATTTGGTGGCTTTTTTTTTTTGGAAAATTTTTTTTTTTATAAAAAAAAATTTAAATTTTAAAAAAAAATATATTATTTAAAAAAAATTAATTTTTATATATAAAAAAATATCCCAAAAAAAAAAAAAAAAAATTGAATTATCAAAAACTATCTATACTCCTAATCTTTAAGGACTTCAAATAATAGAGGATAGGATATACTCATCTTCTACAAGTTATATCTTTCTTCTTTCCTTTTTATTTATTTATTTTTTAAAAGTTATATTATCTTTATAAAAAATTCAACTTCACATAATAAAAAATATATTCTATATATACGTTTCTTTAGCTTCATAAAAAAGATTATCACTGAAAATAAAAATTCTTTCCTCAAGACATTTATAACTTTGTTTAAAATATATAAACCATGTTTTTGTTGACTTCCTTCCTGATTTGATAAAATTTATACTCCTTTCCTTCTGTAAACACTCTTTGTTCATTACGATGAAATAAATGAATATATATATATAGACTTAATCCATTAAGGTCTGGATCTTAAATTAATTTGGAGTCCACTCACTATTTCTCACACAGCCGATGGTATTTTGAAAAAATAGTTATTGGATTAGATAATCTTCTTATGTATGTTATGCCTATAAAAAATTACAGTGATCCAACAATCGGTTTTCAAAATACAATCCGTGAAACACTCTTATAATATTTACCATTCGATGCTATAACAACTATTTAACAGTCTGTATCTTGAAAACCTACCATTGGATCACTGTGATTTTTGGCAAACATGACATACATTAAAAGATTATCAAATCCAACGGTCGGTTTTTCAAAATACCAATCTTAGTGAAAGTGGACCTTAAATTAAACTTAAGGTCTAAACCTTAATGGATCATCTCTCTTTTATATATAGTCTTTTTCTTATGAGGACATCCTCACATAACTTTATGTGAGGACTTGGCTTTTTAGCTCATGTGAGATGGATATTTTGAAAAACCGGCCGTTGGATTGAATATTATTTTTTTGTATGACGTGCATGCCAAAAATCACAGAGATCTGACAGTCAGTTTCTAAAATACAGATTATAAAAACTTATAATAATATCTAACGGTCATAGTTTTTCACAGTCTATATTTTCAAAACCGACCATTAGATCACTGTGATTTTTGGCATGCATAGCATACATTGAAAGAATATCTAATCCAACGGTCGATTTTCTAAAATTATTACCTTACATTGACTAAAAAATCAAGCCATGATATAAGGAAGTTCTTATAAAAAATTATATATATATATATATGGGTCAGGTTCCCCTTACACCCTATTTTGACACCTATGTTTACACCTTATTTTTAAAACACTATTTATGATAGATATTTGGACGAACCGACCGTTGGATTCAATACCTTTCTTATGCATATCATGTATACCAAAAATCGAAGTGATCCAACGGTTAGATTTTAAGAAATGTCACTATAAAAAATTGTTATGTTTTTAATTAATAAAAAAACTAATAGTTCTTCAAAATGATATTTTTTAAAAACTAATCGTTGGATCACTCCGATTTTTTTCATACATGACAAACATAAGATAAGTATCTAATCTAACGGTCGGTTTCTCAAAATTTTCTATTTACAATTATATTTAAAAATGAGATATAAATATAGGTGTCAAAATAGAGTGTAAGGAAATCTGTCCCTATATATATATATAGAAAAATGATCTAGTGAGCATTTGCTGACTTTAACTAAAGTAAGCAAATAACACAAACCCTTGGATTGGAATTTTGAGATAAATCTTTCATTAAGTGAATGAAAATATAAAAACTTGTATTATTTACTGACTTTAGCTAAAGTGAGCAAATGCTGATTAGATCACT